>CAUDMG010002504.1:2492500-2532500 GCA_958450375.1 Homarus gammarus
TGGAGGACATATTTCTACCTTTATTTTATCTGGTCACCATATCAAAGAGAAGTGGTGTACGGTCCACACGTTTACCTATTGTTTTAGATAGATGTAGTAAACAACTTTTATCAAGGACAAATGAACTAGTGGATCACATAATACAAGCGGGTAACTTGATCAAAATAGTCACTGGGCGCTTTAGTTATACTGTACACTTTTGTATTTGTGGTCATATATAGCAGAGATTATGAAGATGCGAATGGTTATGAAGGACACACACACACGCACGCACGCACGCACGCACGCACGCACGCACACACACACACACACACACACACACACACACACATTCCTGATGACTTGAGATGGATGAAGGTAGTAGACGTGTTTGTTTGAGTGTGGTTGAGGGGAACTAATTAACTGGCTTTAGATTTCATGGTCGTGGGAAGGACTACTAGCCAGTGTGGTGTTCTATTAGGGAGGGGGATTTTACCGCACACGTCCTACAAGATCCACGTGTGAATGGGGACCTGCTTGTCAGGATAGGTGAACCATACAGTCCTTCTTCCTACGTGTGTCTCTAGGGCCATACAACACCGAAGGACGCCGAGGTGACCACTAACCTACCTCATAAACTTTCTATTATATTTACTTTATTTTTTCATGAAACAACTCAAGCAACAGATAGCGAACTGCCCTCTCACTCGTCTGTCCTTTCCTCTTGTAATTTTATCTTCTCTTCACTAACTTGAATTTACTTTGGCAGTGTCTTGTTATGGTAGTTAAAATATCTCAGTCCAATTTTCAGCCAAAATTTTCGAGTGATGATGGTGTCTGCTGCCGTAATATGGGTTACCTAATTTAAAGTTTGAAAAATGGAGGTGATCAATTTCACTGTCGGTCACACTGGGGTCTTGTGATCTAGAGGCACAGTATTCAGTGTGCTGTATCCACAATGCCTATGATGAACAATCAGGCCTATGACACAGTGGTGAGGATGAGGTGATGGTTGGCTGCCTCTCGTTAACACTACACTACTACAAGTTCTGCTGGTGGTGTTGTACAGTATATATATTATCTGCATCAAGGTCGGTGACAGATAATTTATATGTTCCTTAAACTGTTCACCGCCATTACCATTACAGTGAACTTTTGGTGAACTGGATTCTCTTTCTCCTTATGAGTATTTCTAAAGATTACACTGCATAGTTTTATATGATTCTTCTCTGTACATAAGAAAATTAAATCCTTTTTCCTCTGGTAGTATTTCGTACCTGTGCGTGTCCCCATCTAATCGTCAGCACGACACCTTAACTTCAGACTAGCACAGTTGTCCTCAGTTGTCGGACCAAATATCGATTATGGACGAACCTTTGCGACAGGTGTCCTACTTATTATCCCGACAATTATTCCCCATCACTGCTCCCCGTCACTGCCTCGTTTCTCAGTTCCCCATCACTGCTCCCTATCACTGCCTCGTTTCTCAGTTCCCCATCACTGCTCCCCGTCACTGCCTCGTTTCTCAGTTCCCCATCACTGCTCCCCGTACACTGCCTCGTTTCTCAGTTCCCCATCACTGCTCCCCGTCACTGCCTCGTTTCTCAGTTCCCCATCACTGCTCCCCGTCACTGCCCCGTTTCTCAGTTCCCCATCACTGCTCCCCGTCACTGCCTCGTTTCTCAGTTCCCCATCACTGCTCCCTATCACTGCCTCGTTTCTCAGTTCCCCATCACTGCTCCCCGTCACTGCCTCGTTTCTCAGTTCCCCATCACTGCTCCCCGTCACTGCCTCGTTTCTCAGTTCCCCATCACTGCTCCCCGTCACTGCCTCGTTTCTCAGTTCCCCATCATTGCTCCCCGTCACTGCCCCGTTTCTCAGTTCCCCATCACTGCTCCCCGTCACTGCCTCGTTTCTCAGTTCCCCATCACTGCTCCCCATCACTGCCTCGTTTCTCAGTTCCCCATCACTGCTCCCCATCACTGCCTCGTTTCTCAGTTCCCCATCACTGCTCCCCATCACTGCCTCGTTTCTCAGCAGGACGTCGTCTTGGGATATAATAAACGCTACTTTGCCATCAGGTCAGGTCAAAGGTCATAGCTGAATGCCTCCTCCTGAGTCATGTAATTGATTTTTGACATGATTCTAAAAACTTAACATTATTGACCATGAAAAGGAGGGAAGTGTTTATAATATAAGCAGGTCAGTGTTAAAACGCGGGTGATGGACCGCTGGTTATTAATGGTCACCCCAGTACGTCCACGTTTCACCTGTCTGCTGTGTCACTCGGCCTATGTCACCCACTCCTGTTTCGTTCTCACCTGTATCCCATAAACCTGCGTCCGTCACATGTCTATGTTCCCCTGCGTCATCTACACCTTCGTTGTCCACACCTGCTTGTCACCCACACCTACGTCTACACCTGCATCGCCATACATGTTCGTTTTACACGCCTACGTCACCAGTGATGTCATTTGCCTCTTGGAATGACCTATGTGTGTGTGGCGGCAAGCCCATGACCTACAAGCCCACGCCCGCGAGGTTCACACCCACCCACACCCTGTAGCCCGCTCTCATGGCCATGTAGCCCACGCCTATATCCCCGGCTAGTGAGCCACACCCATGCACGGGCTAGTCTCTGGACACGTTGCCTTGACATACACACACACACACTCAGGGTCAAGTAACCACTGAGTTTACCTAGGTTAGCAGAGTGATGTCATTTAAAAAAAAACGGTGTAAACTGCGGCCCCAGCACCATATTCCTTCATTTTTACCGTGAAAAAAAATATAAACTGGGGCGTTGTTGGCTAGTGTAGAGCGCTGATGCAGAATAAAATATATACCGCAAAGTGAAACCGGGAGAACGGGGAGATGACGTCACTTTCTTCGTACATATTTTTCCCTTACGAGTCGAACAGCCAACGTATATTACGTCATTTGTATTCATTTGGTTGTTATGATTATTTTATTTGTCTTAATAATTATGTTTTGTATTATTTTTTGACAGATGAGTTACAGGAAGTCAGACAGACACCCACACGCTACCTTCAGTCCAGGAACACTTGCTAGACAACAGACCTATTACAGTATTTACACCTTCCATCTCCCGTGTTCCAGATAAACACACGGGAGTAGTAAAGGATTTTGTACCAGGTGTGTACACTTGTTGCCAAATACCACATGTTGACGTTTACGTCTCAAAGTGAGTCAGCCAACACGGTACACAGGTGAGAGAGGGCACTGACTTCCTCCTACCTACACAATTTGTCTTACCATCAATACCTTAAATTCATAATAACCAGAGTTTATGCGTCGGCGGTAACACAGTTTTGTCTGTATTAATAACTCATCTAAGAAACAACAATGTATACAATGGCATTTCAAAATAATTACAGTACATCAACATTTACTCAGAATCACTGTACCTAGTTACATTACCTATACGTCACCTTGTATGTATAGAAAAGAAAGCTACATATTGACTTGTGTTGACGTTACACAGTATGTCAATTCATACTAATGTTGAGGGTTTGGCTACGTTAGTCACCCAGCGGCAGATTTGTCTTAATTAATGTATGACCCACAATAAATTTCCATGTAAGGACCTGTCTCTAACTAACGCTGCTGTGTCCAGTTCTCTGTCACTCATGTTTTATTTATTTATTTGTTTATTTTATTTTAGTTTTTTTTTTATTTTGGCCAAACAACACCTGGACACACCACGACGTAGGTGGTGATGGGGGAAACCTCCATCACCTTCAACATGCTGGGAGTGACGTGACGGTGCTGATGCCCCTCACCCCACCACAACAACCTCCTCACGCCCACAACCGTGCATACACTCGCGTCCAAGTCTACGCCCACGCTTATACCTACACCCAAGCCTACACTTATACCCACCCCCACACCCAAGCCTACACTTAAACCCACCCCCACACCCAAGACTACATTTACAGCCACGTCCTACACCCACAGCTACACCCACGCCTACACCCACAGCTACACCCAAGCCTACACCCACAGCTACACCCAAGCCTACACCCACAGCTACACCCACGCCTATACCCACGCCTACACCCACAGCTACACCCACGCCTACACCCACGCCTACACCCACGCCTACACCCACAGCTACACCCACATCCACGCCTACACCCACAGCTACACCCAAGCCTACACCCACAGCTACACCCACGCCTACACCTACAGCTACACCCAAGCCTACACACAGCTACACCCACGCCTACACCCACAGCTACACCCACGCCTACACCCACGCCTACACCCACGCCTACACCCACAGCTACACCCACATCCACGCCTACACCCACAGCTACACCCAAGCCTACACCCACAGCTACACCCACGCCTACACCCACAGCTACACCCAAGCCTACACACAGCTACACCCACGCCTACACCCACAGCTACACCCACGCCTACACCCACAGCTACACCCAAGCCTACACCCACAGCTACACCCAAGCCTACACACAGCTACAACACCCACGCCTACACCCACGCCCACACCCACGCCCACACCCACAGCTACACCCAAGCCTACACTTACACCCACACACACCCACTATCCGGTACTGCATCCTTGATTCTAATCAGTTACCGTCAACCCACACTTAACCGGAGCCAGGAATTTGAACTTCCTCCTCCTTTACCACACGTTCTTCCCCTCCTTCTTCTTCTCCTCCCCCTCCTCCTTTACCACATGTTCTTCCCCTCCTCCTTCTCCTCCCCCTCCTTCTTTACCACATGTTCTTCCTTTCCTACTTCTCCTTCTCCTCCTCCCCCTCCCCCCTCCTCCTTTACCACATGTTCTTCCCCTCCTCCTTCTCCTCCTCCTCCCTCCTCCTTTACCACATGTTCTTCCCCCTTCTACTCTTTTTCCCTTCCTCCTTCTACTTCTTCCTCCCGTACACATTGCCTCCCCTCTCTCTGTTTCGCAACACACACAACGCATCTCTCTCTCTCTCTCTCTCTCTCTCTCTCTCTCTCTCTCTCTCTCTCTCTCTCTCTCTCTCTCTCTTATGCGTCTCTTTATTACTCCCCTTCCTCTATTCTTCCGCTTCTCTCCAGTCCCACTTCCCCTATCCTACCCGGTCCCCCCCCCCTCTCTCCGTCCTCCAACAGTGGTTATAGTGATGGCGGTGTGATGGTGAGGGTTGTGGTATAATGATGGTGTGATAGTGGTAAGATGGTGGTGTGATGATGGTGATAGTGGTGTGATGGTGGTGGTGGTGAGAAAAGTGTGGTAGTAGCTCATTGTTCGGAATAATAATAATAATACAGTGCTTTGGCGGTGATGGTGATATTAGTGGTAGAGTGATTGTGGTGGTGGCACAGTGGTGGTGGCACCGTGGTGATGGTGGCACAGTGGTGGTGGCACCGTGGTGATGGTGGCACAGTGGTGGGTGACCCCGCCCTCTGACTCATGTGGCTCACCTCCCTCACACACACACCACACACACACACACACACTCACTTTTTTTTACTGTCTTTGTTGCTTGTGAGCCGTGTACTGCTGTTGTTCCACCAGATGGCTCCTTTGCGCTATATCTGTAGTTGCTGTTCCTGCTATTGCTTTCTCTTATTCCTTTGTTGCTGCTTCCATAATTATCGGTGTTTCTTTGTGATGCTTTTGGTGCCGTTGCTTCTATGGCTCTTTTAGTGTTACTGCATCATCCACTCCTGGTGGTGGTACTGTTGTAGGTGGTCCCTCGGTGTTGATGTTTTATCACTTGTGGAATTCCTGTTGCTTTCGATTCAAATTGCAGGTCCACCTCACTCACCTACTGCCTCCACTTCGTCAGGTTAGGTTTACTTGGTATGATCCAGGCGTAGTCCTTTCATTACTACTACTACTACTACTACAGCTGTCTGGACGAGTCAGCTGTTTGGGCAGGTCACTTGTTTGGGCAGGTCAGCTTTTTGGGCAGGTCAGTTGTTTGGGCAGGATAGCTGTTTTGGCAGGTCAGCCGTTTTGGCAGGTCTTTTATTTGGGCAGGTCAGCCGTTTGGGCAGGTCAGCCGTTTGGGCAGGTCAGCCGTTTGGACATGTCAGCTGCTTGGGCAGCTCACCTATTTGGGCAAGTCAGCTGTTTGGGCAGGTCAGATGTAGCTTTCTTAATTCCAAACTAATTTTATCACAAATAGTCTGTCTCTTGTATTTTAGCTCAATTTAGTGCAGAGAACTTGAATTTAAATCTCTTTACCCGGGGCATAATCCTATATATTTTACCCCATGAAGCTTATCCCAGATGCTTAATCCTGGGAACTCTTTATCACAGGACTTAGCTCATACCAAAGACTTTTCCCTACAGTGGCTGGAGACTGTCAAGCCTTTTATTCATCCTCATCATCCGTCACTCCTCTTTCCCATACATTTCTCCATAGATGTATGTGACCTCACGTAAATACTCGTATATACTGCATATTTTAGATTCCAGCGACAGTGAGGAGTGACCATCAAACCTGTGCCGCTTGAGAGCATTTTACTTTCATTTGATAACCTGACTAATAATATCAGTCCTGTACCAAGTAAACCTTGCCACTGGGTTCTTGGTCATGTACAAGTCGCCTCCACTTATACCTGGTACAGTTTCGTGTGCGTTTTGTGAGATGTGACAACTATGTGGAATGTTTATTTAGCATCCTTAGTGTGGCTACTATTGCTATGTTACTTAGGGCCATTCCGTGAGTTTTGGTATGATGTCAACTAACACAGAGTTGCCACATCTCACAAAATGCGCCAGCCACTGTACCAGGTATAAGTGCAGGCGACTGTACTTATAACGTTTTGTTTTTAAGTGACGGCGATGATTGCGGTTCTTAAAATAGAGTTCCACTATTCTAGTCTTTAGAACATAACGAAGAGAACTGCAGCAGGTTTGGCTGACTTTACCGTTTATTCTTTGAATCTGTCTGTTGTTTATTGCTGTAATTGAGTTTGCATGTTGTTGTCTTTGTTGCTATTGTTGAACCCTTGACCCCTGTTGTTTGTTTATGATGGTGGTAGTTGTTGAACATTAGACGACGTACCTGTTATTGCTACTGCTGGTGGTAGTGGTTTTTGTGGTTACCTATACCTACCCTGTACCCACGGTTGCTATTGGTGCTGCTGTGCTATTGTTACCTGGGGGTAGTTCTAGAACAGTCATCCTTAACCATCTTTGCTGGCCTGAGTACCGTAGCCGTCCTCCTGTTTCTTGGGGGGGGGGGGAGGGAGGAGGCTGGCAGGCATACTTCCGTCTATATAACAGTTATATTTTACAATCTTTAAACATAATTACATCAGCATGTATGTATTTAATCTTTAGTTTTATGTTACACCATTTTTTAATAGAAAACGCTTTTTTCAAGTTGATATAGCGTTACATGACTTAAACTGTTGCGACGCCAGGTGGATGAAATAGATTGATAGATTCATGGATGATAGAGAGTGGTAGTAACTCTCGACAGGAGCTGCCATGCACTGGCCAACCGGCCTATTGCAGACTCCTTATTTTCTTATGGTCTTATTCAAATCGATTCTTCTGGCGGGTATGGGATGGAGTCTGCCACCCGTGGCGACCTTCCTGCTGGTGCCTTGGTCGTTGGTTGTGGCTCCTCCGTTTCTGGCAGAACCGATTTGCTTCTTCTCTTTGTTTCGAACTGTGGTCGTCTCCTTTGTGAGTGCTCTTACTGCTGTGTGCTTGATGTTGCTGTGACTACTGTTTTTTTTAATATATTGCATGATGAGTGTGTGTGTGTGTGTGTGTGTGTGTGTGTGTGTGTGTGTGTGACTCGGCAATGAAATCCCATACCAAACATGAGCCACATCCGAACTGCACACCTGACACTTGTGTATGTGTCTACACCGTCCTTGGCACTGTGGTATGAAGCCACGGCAGGAAAACACACACACACAGTACCCTCCCCTCAGCACAAGTGCCCTGCAGAATCAAGACGTCTCTTCACAGAACAAAGGTCTGACTAGTGCTCTATATTCTGGTCTAATCAGCAGCGGGCCAGGCAGGTGGAACACACCCCCGGCAAAAAAAAAAGTGGTGGGGGGTAGGGAGGGAGGTACTGGCCCTGTGAGGTCAAGTGATGGGTGTGGCTGCGACCTTTTTCTGACCTTTAAGCCCCGCCCAGGTCAGCCCGGAACGCACCAATGGCCACACCCATGCCAGAGCCACCACCTTAAGAAGGGCGTCCCGAGTCACTAAGGCGTCTTTCGATTGTCGCAAAACTTATTCGTTAAAATATATATAACCTACATACTTGTTATTTTTTGTATTGCCTGTTTTTGTCTCTCTCCCCCCCCCCCCCCCTCCCCCTTTTGTTTAATATCCCGACTTGAGGGGGAGGGGGAGGGAGGTTGTTTGTGTACTCGGGATCGTTAGGTAGCCCCCCCCCCCTTTGTTATGGTTGAAATAAGCCTGGATTTGCACCTTAGGAATGAGCTGTACAGTACATAGTCGTTGTTGCGCTCTCTTCCACTTTTTACTTCACTCTGCCGCCGCTACTCCACTTTCACTACTTTTTCCCTATTTCCCATGGTACGCTGTTCCCAACCTCCTCCTCCCCCCCCCCTCCCCTCCACTCTCCCCTCCTCCTCCCCCACCCCCCTCCACCTTCCTCCCCTTCCTAACCTCCCTCCCTCTCACTCACTCTCTCTTCTCCCTCCTTCCTCACTTCTCCCACTCTCTCCTCCCTCCTCCTGCACCTCCCCCGACACACACACACACACACACACACCTTACCTTAACTTCACTCATTCTGTTTCTGCATGTTATCCTACATCTCAATTTATCGGATTATTGTACTTCCGCTTTAGTTCATTATGCTTATTATAGTTGTTATTGTCTCCTCGTAGCTCTCCTTCCTGGATGATGTCGTTGATGGTGATAGTGATTGATGGTGGGAGGGGGGGGGTGTATGGTGGTAATGGTGTATACTGAGTCAGTCTTGTATCTCAACCTAGTGCTTTTGTTTGTATAATCTCAATATCCTTTTATTTTATTCTGCACTCTTTTGTTTATTATATTATGTTTCTCCGTTTATCCTCTTTATTTAATGTTTCTCCGTTTATTCCCTTTTTTTTTATTTATGTTTCTCGTCATCGTTATCAGACGTTATCGCTCTTCACTCATTTATTATCTTGTTTTATCCGCTTCCTTGTTTAGTGTTGCATTATTCCACTTACAGCTATCGTCATGTTATCCTGGTTCTCTCTTTAACGTCACATTATCTCATTTCCTATTTCTTCTTTGCATTATACCGCTTCCCTCTTTATCATCATATTATCCTGCTTCCCAGCCACCTATTCCAGGGTGATTTCCATAAGTCTACATACAGACTGTTGCCTTTGGTGTGTGTGTGTGTGTGTGTGTGTGTGTGTGTGTGTGTGTGTGTGTTGAAACCTGGTGCTGAGGAAAGGGATGAACTTAAATACGATTCTGGTATCAAGGAAGGTTTGGTGGTGTCTCATGGTGTTGTAAATGTTTCTTCCTCGTTCGATAAAAAAAAAAAAAAGTTTTAGCCACTGTTTATATTTTAATGTATTCTTCTTTCTGGTGTTTTTTTTTTTTTTTTTTTTTCGTTTTATTTCACTTTATTCCAGTCGATTTTCCTCTTGTTTATATAATTTTTGTTTTGTCGCATTTTGTTTTATTTCACAATTGATAAAGTCAGTCAGGTGGTTTATTTCAAGTCCGTTTATTTATTTATTTATTTATTTATTTATTATTTATTTTTATTTTTTTCATTGTGTGGAAGGTTACAGACTAGAGCATTATTTGGCATCTATTTGCGAGTCATACATACATACATACATACATACTTACATACATACATACACACACACACACACACATACATACATACATACATACACATACATACATACACATACATACATACACATACATACATACATACATAACTGGGTAAATAAATGAGAAAATCCCAAAATGCCTCTCTTATCTACCTGACCTTTGATGCCCAGGTATAATGCTTAAAATGTGCCCAGGGAATTTTGTTCACAACTGTATATATATATAAAAAAAAAAAAATCTCGTTGGGTTTTAAATGGTAGGTGTGTTATTTGTGGTCTTTTCTCTGTACATAAAACAAAAGTGTGGCTTGAGGTTTTGTTTATGTTTTGTAGAGACTTTTGTAACTCTTGACTGGGTTGTTTTGTATGTTCTAGAAATTATTATTACTTTAATTATTTGTATGCATAATTTCCTTCCTTCATAAGAATTATTGGGGTATTTTTGTTTTTGTTTTATTTACTGGTAGTTTTTATTGGGTGATTCTCCTACACCTTGTATTTCTTACCTTCCTGTAAATGTATTTATTTATTTTTTTCTGCGAAGGAGAAAAAATAAATATTAGTAAATGGTTTTTCAGTGCCATGTTTATTGAATCAGCGTCCAGAATACGGATGTTATTTGTTGATGACTATGTTACCGAAGGTCAGAGGTCATTAGAGGTCAGTTGTTTGATATCTAATGCAGGATTAAATATACGAACACGACTCATCAGTTTTCCATTATTAGTTCACTCACTCACAGCCAGACTATGAATATTGAGAATTTTGTAATTGTTTGTTAAATAATAGTGTAATGTTGTTTTGTTAATAGTGTAATGTTGTGTTTTGTTAATTGTTTGTTAAATAATAGTGTAATGGTATTGTTTTGTTAATTTCTCCATTTGTGTTATCTTTTTCCACGGATACTGAAGAGTCATATCTCTAAGAGGGCCGGGAGATGCTGACCTCACTCGTCACGTCAAGGATCTCGTGACCTTTGATTATGAGAACATAATGAGTTGTAGAAAGCATGACTGATCGATCCCAAGTGTCGATACGAAGTTCAGAGTTAACGGTCACTTACAGAAAGTAACAGCTTAGCAATATTTGGTGTGTGCCAGGGTTGTATACACCGCGGTGAGGAAGATACTGCTATGTCACTTCTATGTCACTTCTATGTCATTTCACACTTCTCTAAAAAAAAATCCAGAATGGTCCCTTATAGGAGTTTGACCCAGGGTAATATTTGAAGGATACGCCTCTTCCTTCTATTAGATTCATTTCCTTGTACAGTATGTTATTGTGGTATTTATAGTTATGTATATCTCTTAGTGGATGATGGATGACATGTTTTTGTACTGGTATGAAGAGTAAACTGATGTATACTTTGTTCTATATTTAGTGTTATCTCTGACGAATATCTGCAAGCATCATCGCTGAAATTCACAATTCTTACAGTGAGTATAATTATGATTCCCTGCAGGAGTGAGTCCAGGTTCACAACTGGTGGTTATAACTCGTAACTGTCAGATCGTCATTATTATGTAGTACGGACGTTACCTTGGCTACTGTCACGGCACATATGTCGTCCTACTTTCACTACTGTAAAATCCGAGAAGCCAAATGTAAATTATGTACAAGTGTCTAGGTTTTAGAATGGCAGCGACTTGTTGTTGTTTGTTACTTGTTATATTTTAGGAAGGGGCTTCTTTAACTAAGGCTATATCGACAGTTACCGGCAGCTGTATAGATAAACTGAGCGTGTGGTTGGTGGAGACAAAGATTCGAACAGGTAGAGTTTGTTGATCATAACACCACCTCAACTGTGTCCAGGTGTACGAGTCGCCCTTCATGTCCATACCAGTGATGAGTCCCCTGTGTTTCTCTTCCATACTGCCAAAATGTTGTGAGCATCGTGGAGCTCCCAGGTTGTCGTACTTCTTGGCCGCCATTGTTTGGTCAGTTACAATGGTGATGTACGTGTCTGGATGACTGTAACGATGTGTCTCCAAACAATAATGACATAGGAATATATTCTTGGCGATATTTCAGGTCAATAAATCATATGATGATCTTATGACTCTCAGCTGCTTCGGGGGTTAGTGAGAATTGGTCTGAACTTTTTTATGTCTCCGTAGATCTTGAAATGACCTTCTGAGATACCCTGAGAGTACCTTAAAGACTATATACTGTATAGACTACATAATGTATCGTCTGTATGATGTATAGACTACATAATGTATCGTCTGTATGATGTATAGACTACATAATGTATCGTCTGTATGATGTATATTTTTTACTATAACGAAGATTGTGTATAACAGAGACAAGGGTTCAATGTCAGTCACCCTCAGATGTTTAGTGATGCTAAGATAAGTTATTATTATTGCTACAACTGTTTTTGGAGTGTTAACTATTGACACTCACCATCGCCAGTAAGACTCACACCATCAGTAATCACACAGCCAGTCGCCAGAAAGTGAATTATCTTTATTTAAGGTCAATTTGAATTTTATTACTTTTCAGGAGAGTAGAATGACTAGTTTCTCTATTCTCTCTGTCTATCTTTATTTCTGTTTCTGTAGTTATGTCTTTACTGTATGTGTTTTTTATCTTTAGTTTTCTTCATTGCCTCCTTTTTCTCTTCATCTCTCCTTCTCTCTCTCTGTCCCTCACTTTCATTTCAGTATTTACTCTGTGGTTTGTCTTACAGGTGCCTGGCTGGTGTATGGAGGGTGGAGTCGAGCTAAGTCAGTCAAGGTCACCCTGGTTAGGCTCTCTCTCTCTCTCTCTCTCTCTCTCTCTCTCTCTCTCTCTCTCTCTCTCTCTCTCTCTCTTACACGCGGGGTCATGCAGGGTCACACCGGTCAGTCTTTCTCACACATGGGGTCATGCAGGGTCACACCGGTCAGTCTTTCTCACACACGGGGTCATGCAGGGTCACACCGGTCAGTCTCTCACACGGGGTCATGCAAGGTCATGTAGAGTCACTCAGGGTTCAAGGGTGATAGAGGAGGAGCTTGCTAGTCAATCATTACAGGGTCAGCCGCTGCTAGTCAAGGCTCAGGGGTCATGGAGAAGTTCAGTAAGAATTGTATGACTTTTTTATGTGGTGCAGTTCAAGGTTCAAATAGTCATGCGAGGTTAGATGACTTGGTGATTAATCCAGAATTCATTCACACGATTCATGTGAGGTCATAAAATTGTTCATATCATCATGTGAGGTTATGCGGGGTCATCCTAAGTGCAAAGGTCATGAGCATAGTTAAGGTTCGATCAGTCTTGGAGAGGCTATACAGTATAAGTCTCGAGGGGTCGTAGAGGGAGGGTGTACAAAGTTGACTAAGGTCATATACTCATATTTCATGCGTGGCTGTCAAAGCGCAAAGGTCATGTGGGGTAGGGGTCATGTTAAACCCAACTAATAATACGGGGTCATTTTGGGTTATCTGAGATATAAAGGTCATGGCGAGTTGTATGATCGCCACTACAGTAGGTCATGAGGTGGTCAAGCACAGTTAAAATGTTCATCGGGCTGTTGTTGGAGTCACATGGAGGAGGTTGAAGTAATTTTACATTGCTATAAAGCCTTACATGGTTAGTCTGTGTCATGTGGGGTCACCCAAAGTTAAACAGGGTCATACAGGTTATGGAGAGCTGTCAGCAATTTGTATATGGTTTAGAATATTAAAGTAAATCATGAATTCATGCGGGTTCAAGTGGTGTCTTTCTGGGGTCAGATGGGGTCAGAAAAAGTTGAGGTTGACCACGCGAGGTCTGGATGAGTATTACTGATCTTACATGAGTTAAGGAAAAGTTAAGCAGAGTTACACGAGCTGTGGCCATGTTATGGAGGGCGTGGCGAGCTGAGATAAGGTCAGGCGGGGTTAAGGGTCACGTGAACACCAGGCGGGTGGTTGGTGGGACACCTCATTATCTGAGGCACAGGGAAACAGTGCCTTAAACCATATTTGGTGTACCGCAGGACCACAGCCCCACTCTATTGTGAAGGATGTTATTGTACTCTGTCTTGTACCCTAGTGCTGGGAGAACAAAGATATTAATAATAATAATAATAATAGGAGTAGTAGTTTAATAATAATAATAATAATAATAATCTTTTTTAATTTCAATTCTTTAAAACACTTCATGCAGGGCTGGCCGGAGACGATCAAATACTTGTACAGTATATACGTTGTTCCTTTTTTCGTTCATTCTTATTATTGTGAAGAAAAAAATTGCTATGATGCTTCTTATTCACGTCTACAGTGGATCCTTCACCCCACCCTTCTCCCTCCCTCTTGGTCTTCCTCTCCTTCACCTCCTTTTCGTCCTCCTTCTTCTCTTTGTCTTCCTCCTCCTCCTCTTTGTCGTCCTCCTTCTCCTCCTTCCATTCACTTCACGTGTGCTTTAATCATCTCATAACATTTTTGGGACGGCATGTCGTTTTAACGGTTATTCTTATCATCAATTATATTCCTTGTAAATCCCATATATACGAGACAAATAAATCCTGCCCACTTCTCCCCTCCCTCTCTCTCTAGTCTAGAACCTTTCCGCTCACGTTCTTTAGTGCAAAAGTTGGACACACACACTTATTATTATATTATTATTATTGTTATTATTATTATTATTATTATTATTATTAGTAGTAGTAGAAGTAGTAGTAGTAGTAGTAGTAGTCAGTGCTCGATGATTCTGGACGCAGGGATAGCGAACTTTCTTTGGTAACAGAATATTCGATCCCATGGCTGCACACAGGAGGAATGAGAACGATAAGAATAGAGTGTATGGAGAGAGAATTCAGAACGTGGATCAACTCAGCATCACTCCTCTGGTGTTCACAACATCTTATGGGATGGAACCAGGTGCAAGATGCTTCTATGACAGACTGGCTGAGGTGTTATCTGGACAGAAGCTGTAACATAGAAGCTACGTTGCTGCCTGGTTGAAATGTCGTCTGTCCTCTCCCTACTGGGGTGTGCATTGCTCTACCTCAGGGAAACATTATCATCAGCCCCTAAGCCAACATAAGTCGCAGACATAGAATATGAGGCAACATTCACTGAATGCTGCTAGGGTAGATAATTTTGAATGAGGATATTTAGGTAATAAAATGTTGAAAATATGGCTATAGGAGAGGTTGGAGGCCATAATTTGAAGGTAAAAAAACAGCAGCCGTCTCCTCCTCCTCCTCTATCATTTATCTCCACTTCCACTGAGAGGTGAAGCAGGATGGCATCACCCTCATCAGGCTTTACCCGCGTTAAGATGTACATAATTATGGACTTTTCTGTTTATTTTTGAAGAATGTTCTACTCTCTGGGTGTAGCATCCTGTTAGCCCCTATCTGCCAGGCACACATTCCCCGCCTTTATCATTGGTTCCTCTCCTCTTATCTCCTCTACTTTGCTTCTTATCTCTCAAACCACGAGAAGAAAAAATTATAAAAATATTAATTGTCTGACGATTTACACTTCCTGGGGAATACCAACTGATGCCATCCTTAGTATGTAGAAAGTTCTCGATTTAAGGAACATTGAGATTAGTTAGAACATAAGAGCGTAAACATAGGGAAAATATGCTAGGAACACTGGCGCATCCCAGACAACTTGATCAACTTACACACAACTCTTTTATTTCCCAATCAGTATTTTCTTAAATCTAAATTTCTCAAACTGAAAGCCTTATCTTGTGTTCACTCCTGCTTTGATAGTTTATTATTATTATTATTATTATTATTATTATTATTATTATTATTATTATTATTATTGTTGTTGTTGTTGTTGTTATGGAACTGGGGGGTGTCAGCAGAATCGAGAAAGGGTGATGAAGATAGCATGGGATGATGGAACTCGGAAGGGTATGGACTATGGAGGAATCGGAGAGGAGGAGGAGTAGTAGTAGTAGTAGGAGGAGGAGGAGGAGGAGAGAGGGAAGCTGTGGAAGAGATAGGTAAAGATTCTTGGAAGCATCAGAGACCGGATGACGTTCTTATTATCTCAACGTTTCCAAGTGACGTAAAATATGAGTAGTGATTTTATTTCCTTCACTGATAGTGCACTTCCTCTCCAGTACACACACACACGAGAAACGTCTAGCCAATGAACCAGGTGCAGTGTTATCATTGTCTATACTAAGGCAAGGGCAGGACTTACCATTGAATTAATAACCACCTTTAAATGTGTAAGATCATCATTACTTTAGGTTAGGTTAAGTTGAAGTTTTGATAGATTAGGTTCAGTTAAGTTCGGATGGGTTTGTTTTGGTAAGGTGAAGTTTGGTTAGGTTAGTTAGGTTAAATTACGTCTCATATGGTTGGGTTATCTTTTTACTGTGTTTCTGTTTTTCAGTATGGCTTTATCAGTTCAATGAGCGTGTGTCCTGAGTGACAGACATACAGAGAGAACCAGGACATGTGGGGCAGAGAGAGAGAGAGAGAGAGAGAGTCACAATATCATTTCGAGTTGGTATCAAACAATAAAATAAAAATAATTACTCGTACTCCCCAGAGAGAGGAGCCGCTTACTCCGAGGAAGTTACATGAGCCTACTGTACATGGACGATCATCTTGTCTTGGACTGGTGAAGAATAATTTAAGCCAGCATCACCAAAGGCTTCATAATTATCATCACAGACAGACAGACACCCTTCAGCTTGCATCGTCACAGCCTTATCTCCCGCGTGGCACATGCACAGGGGCGCCACGATAAGATTGGTACGGCAAAACCGATGTAAATAGATATTCTTGCAACATTTAAATCTGATACGCGTGTAATGATGAATAGCACCCGGAAAACTTATAATATATATATATGTGTCAAAATGTGTTACAAATACTGATCCAAACATGTGTCAAACGTGTCCTGAGTTAGGTACGTGTCAAAATGTGTCGAAAGAGCTACGGTACTCAATAAACACCCTACTAACCCTTCCTTCCGACTAAGAACGTTTTCATTACCCCTTTTTTTTTTTCATGAAGATATGTTTACAAGAACGGATTGGGTAAACTTTGGACTAATGAGAGACTTCCGACGATTTTTTTTCCTGTTGTTATTTCCGAGAGGCCTGGTAGCAGCGTGTTACTGTAGATGGTGACACACACGACTGGTGACTCTCGATTGGTGGTTCATGCAACTGGTGACTTTTTTTAGCAGGTGATATACGCAACTGGTGACTTTTTCAACAGGTGATATACGCAATTGGTGGCTCCTTTTACAGGTGATATGCGCAACTGGTGAATCCTTTTACAGGCGATATACGCAACTGGTGGCTGGTGGCTCCTTTTACAGGTGATATGCGCAACTGGTGACTCCTTTTACAGGTGATATGTGCAATTGGTGAATCCTTTTACAGGCGATATACGCAACTGGTGGCTCCTTTTACAGGTGATATACGCAATTGGTGAATCCTTTTACAGGTGATATACGCAACTTGTGACTCATTTATTATATGTAGACTCAATCAATTGGTCAATACACACAACGGGAGACTGAGAGCTGCTGCACTGACCCAGCTCATACTGTTCCTCACACGACTCGTCGAGAGCTCACTGGAACCGATGACTCACATAAACTTAGGACGGAAGCGAGTCTCTCTCTCTCTCCTTCCTTCCTTCCTTCCTTCCTTTCTTTCAACTTATACCCACACAACGTTTTTTCCCCGAGTCATCGTGAGTCTTGTATAATTAGGGGCTTTTTTTCTCGGCATTTTACTGAATTTTAGATGAAATGAGTCACTTTTTTTTTATCTTTTCTTTGCCTGTCTATTCCGACGTTTTGTTCGTGATTGTTTTAATGATTGGTGTGTGGTTTTGTTTATTGTTGATTCTTGGTTTTAGTATTGTGTTGCGTTCGTCCTGTTTTAGTGTTTTGTGTGAGATTGTCTTTCTAGTGTGTTTGTGTTGACGTTTTGTTTGAGTTGTCTTAGTGGTTGTTTGTCTGTAATAATTGTTTGTGTTTTTGTTTATGTGTGTTTGTGTGTTTGTTTTGTTGTTTTAGTCTTAATGTTGCGTTTGTTTTAATTCTAACGGGCCACCGAGACTGAATTAGATCCGACTTTGGATTAATCGCATCAGATCTTCCATAGGGATTAACTTCTAGTATTGTAACTTTTTTTTTCTTCTGGGATTACCTTTAAACTTTTCATCATAACTACTTTAGCTTTTTTTGGGGGGGGGATTACTTTGAGTTCTCACCGTAACTTTATTGATTATAGGACTTTATTTATTTATTTATTTTATTTATTTTCTTTCTTTCATTCTTTCTTTCTTTCTTTCTTTTATTTTCTTTCTTTCCTTCTTACTTTATTTTATTTTCTTTCTTTCTTTCTTTCTTTGACTCCTAAGTATAACTCCATTAGTTTCTTTAGTGTAAAAACTTGGTAATTCACGGCATCCTTTCCCCTACCTGAACCTTCTCATAATTTTTCATTGTTGACGGATTGGTGTAATTACTAGTGCTACCCTCGTTACACCCTTAATCACCTTATTGGATGATGATGCCCAGTAATACCTTCATAACACAGTCATCTCTACCACACTCTCTCCCTGGTATGGTTAGGTTAGGTAAGGTAAGGTATGGTCTCCTTTAAAAATTTCACCGATTGCCAGAATGTCTACTGTTAGTTGAGGACTCCTGAAGGTAGATTAGATTACCTGTTGGCATAACATAACGTAGCATAACATAACATAATGTATCTTAGCATAACATAAAGCAACATAATATAACATAATATAACATAACATAACGTATCTTAGCATAACATAAAGCAACATAACATAACATAACATAACGTAACGTAGCTTAGCATAACATAACATAACATAACATAACATAACGTAGCTTAGCATAACATAACATAACAACAAAAACATAACATAACATAACATATTGGGTGTTATATTTTCTTCTAGAGTTAAAAAGGTGTTTACAGAACAGACATAACATTAACACAATAAACATGATACAAATAGTAGCCATTTCAGAGTTAATATAATGGGATGGGAAGTTACCATTCTTACCTTTATTCGATATCATCATGACATACATACATACATACATACATACATACAATCATTGGGTATACTCTTCCATGGCATCATACATAACTTGTGTACTGTCATTGTCTTCTGGTTTATCACTATTCCACCTTCTCCTCTTCCCTTTCCTCCTCCTCCTCCTTTATTACTTTTTCTCCCTCATTCATTTTGGTATTAATCAGTCCGCCGCTTCCTCTCTCTCTCTCTCTCTCTCTCTCTCTCTCTCTCTCTCTCTCTCTCTCTCTCACACCACCTCTACTGCCTTCCCTTCATCTGTTTCTCTTTTCCATAATTATCATTCACCGTGGTCTCTATTTTCCCGTGCTTTCTGTCCTGTGTGTGTGTGTGTGTGTGTGTGTGTGTGTGTGGATGCGTAGGTGCGTATTTCCACGGGTTGGTCTGTTCAGGAGGTACAGTACGTTTTTCTTATTTATCATTACTCAACTGGGGACCGGTTGTTGAGTATATTTGCCTATATATGATTTACTATTCTGCGTCTCCTCCTCCTCCTCCTCCTCCTTCTCCTTCTTCTCATCCAATTCTTCCTTCTCCTCTCCTCCCATACGTTCCATTATCATAATATTCCCCCCCCCCCCTTCCCTAGTTATCGCTCCTTGTTACAACTTGCTACATTTCGTTTTCTTTTTTTTGTATTATTCTTTCTCTCCTTCCTTCTCCTCCCCCTATATGCTCATTGGGCAGCGGTGGTGGTGGTGAGGTACAGTGGATGAGAGAGAGAGAGAGAGAGAGAGAGAGATAAAATGTTTGTTCGTCATTTTTATCGCTGTCCCTCTCTGCCTCATCCTGCCCCTGTTCTTCTGTTATCTCCCTCACCCTCGTGTGGGTTTTTCAGCAAGCCTGCGCATCTCTCTCTCTCTCTCGCTCTCTCTCTCTCTCTCTCTCTCTCTCTCTCTCTCTCTCTCTCCATAACCTATTTGGGTGTGGATTTGGTATGAGGTTAGGTTAGGTTAGGTTAGGCTAGTCTAGGCTCGCATTGCTTACCCTGGCCTCAGTTACTGTACACACGGCGTCCACCATCTCCCAGTGAAGCTGATTTGTGTTTGTCTCTTTATGTTCACTAAAATATCAAGTAAAACTGAGCTGAATATTAGATGTCTTTGTCAGATATAGTAATTCGATTAAGGAGACGTCTTGTACAAACTCTTAACTGGAGTTAATAAATAATAAAGTTATTAAATACAAATTACTAGATTAATCTTACTGTGGTAATAAAGAAATAGACATATAAATATAATGAATGATTATAAATTGCTATAATAAATTTGAGTATTTTTTATTGTCAGTAATTATCTTCCTTCCTCTTTGATAAGAGAATATAAATAATAAATACAATTCTATTATGAATCATTTACGCCCACACTATCACTCTCTTCAATATATAAACAGAAAAAAGTTTGCTTTACGACATAACTCACAAGATGCGTTAGTGATGATAATATTTCTTGAGTAAATTATTGAATACTAATATAGAATGTTAATTATGAGATAGAAATATGAAAACAGTATATTATAGCATCACAGCGTTGTAAGATATTTCATTACAGTATCTGTAGAAGAGTTTCTTATCCACAATAATAAACAAATAACCACAAGGAGAGAGAGTAACGTGTTGCGGGACTCCCCGTGAGCAACACAGTCCAGGCTCCTTGGCTCTCAAGGCTGCCACATTTGCTTTTTAACTATTTCTCCTCCCCAGTTTTCTTTTACTTCATAACTCTTCAGATGTCCCCACGTGTACAGTACTCGTTATAAATCTCTCTCTAACTGTGTCTCTTATTATGTACAGTAAAGGAATACATGCAGGTTAAGACAGTTTCATGTATAGCCGTCAATCTCTGTCTAATGTTCTGTCATACTGTCTGTCAGTACGTGCTGTGCAGTGTAAAGTCAGTTATATACAGTGATGAATCTCAGGATCAAGAGAGATGTAACGGTGAAAAATAACCATGGCATTTACAGCACCTCCAGTACTGTACACCAATACACACTAACCTTCCAACACCCCAATCTTTGATCTTCAATTTATGACCTATAATACGAGTGACAGTGGTTGAGTGTGTGTCTTATCAGAGTCGTTCTTTGTCAGGAACTGGGACCGTATGTAAACAAGGGTCAGTATCCTTAGGTTAATGTTTGTGTGTGTATGTTGCCTGGGTAGACATCTTTGTGTTTGTCATTCTGTACAGGATGTATGTCAGTTGTTTATGTGGCAGTGACATTTACAATACAAGAAGCTGGATGACTATGAACATGAACAGACATATATTTATGTGTCTTAACTTTACGACTGCGGCGATTTCACAGTGGTCTCGCTAAGTAAAGGTGACACAGATGGCTCCCGCCTCCGCTTCAGTCGAGAGCCATGAAGCATAGATGGATTGCTTTAATGAGATCGTCCTCCCGTTTCTGTGACTCGTCTACTGATACTACTGTACTCCCATCTTCATAGTGTGTCTATGGCCATTTAATAGTAATCTGTCTCCTTCACTAATGCATTTTCTTGATGTGAGTGTACTGTTAGTCACGCTGGTAAAGTACTGTTTCTTATTACCTGTTGGGCTTGACAACATGAAGTTTAGTCTCACGCTGTTCATTATCTCGGGTAGATTCCCTCTCCCTGTTCTTCCACGTGTTGTGATATCATAATACATTGTTTAATTTATAGGACGTGTTGGTGTACCGCCCGTGCTGTATCGTTTGACCTTTTTGTGGCCTTATCTATCCTCTCCTTTCTTCAGTCTGGCGAGGATCTCATCACAGTTTGGCCTCTTCTCTAAACAATTGCCTTGGTTTATGACAGTGGGAGGTTAGTTTTAGGCCAATGCATTTATTCATGGATTTCCTGTTGATATTGGGAGCCTGAAGTAATAGTAATGCTGTTGTTGTGATGTTCATCTCTTCCATGTACCATTCCTGTTGAAATATCATGTAGTTTTGGTGTGTATATCGAGGAGGACTTACACCATGACCAAACCCCCCCACACCATCACCTAACTCAGGGTCAGCTTAGAACACCCTTACCGTATAATAATATTTTTTTTTTTTTTTGGGGGGGGGGGGGGGGGGGATAGAGATCGTATTTTTTATTTATTTTCCAATTATTCGTTTTATTTTGGGGGAATATTTTCTGGGATGGTACTGGAGGTATATCGAATCGTTTTATATCATGTCAGAACGAGTCATCTAGCAGTGACGATCATATACCTTCATTCATTAAGCCTGTAGGTGGTGGTGGTGTAGTGTTCCGTGGCTGAGTGTCCTGCTGGTGCCTTGACTTCACACATACTGTATACAGGTATATAATTGCACAATGTGATCTTGGCCTAAATTTATACCTTATTTACCATCTCAAGAGCCAACTAATCTCTATATAGGGAGGGAGGTGTCAGGAGCAGCTCTCGTCTCCATAATAAACATGGTTAACATCACTTGAGAGAGGAAGGAATAAGTTAGTTTCCTTAACCATACCTAGACCGATGTTATTTATACTGGTGTGTCGTGTCTCAATCCGAAGCTAACTAATTATATCATATGAAGCAAATAGAGATAACATTTTACGTAGATGTTTATGTGACCTGAGGTATATTCAGGAATTGTGGTGTGGTGTTTTATGGTTATATTCGATGACGATGATGTGTGTTGACGTGTAGAAGGAAGAAAGGTGAATGGGTGTTTGTTTGATACTCGGATAATCTGTGATGTTTCATTTACTTAAGTTCGTGCGAAATAGAATTAAAAGGGGAAGGATATATAAGTGTTATTATTATTATTATTATTATTATTATTATTATTATTATTATTAGTTATTTTTTAATGTAGATATCTCTAGTTTGTTGCTGTTTACGACTAAGTACAATATTTTTTCTCACGAGCTAATTATCAGCCATTTACTTCCCAATTTGATTAGTTTACTGTAGTAATGTCGTTCTGTCTGTCGTCTTTGTTGGAGCTTGACTCATGGGCTCAGTGTTGTTTGGTACGATTACTGTTAGTGTGTGTGTGTGTGTGTGTGTGTGTGTGTGTGTGTGTGAGACTACCATTTGTTACGTACATCCTATCCTAGAAATTAAATCTGTTACCTCTCAGTACAAATCCTTCAAGATCCTAATTAACTCTTCCTGAAATAAGCTTTAACAAGGATACAAGTATTTACCATCTTTTAGGATTTAGTGTAGTGTTAGTCCTCACGCCTCACATGTAAACACTCGGACATTATAAGTAATAACATAAGAACATTGTAAGTAATTCTTCATTCTTAAACATCTTGGAAAATATTACAAAGACAACATATTATTATTATTATTATTATTATTATTATTATTATTATTTTTATTATTATTATTATTATTATTATTGTTATTGTTATTATTATTATTATTATTATTATTATTATTTTTATTATTATTATTATTATTATTATTAAAGGATCACCTGAAAATTAGACCCCCTAGTTTATTTGACCTAATAAATAAACACCCTAACACTATACTTGGGGAGGGGGGGGTGTAGGAGGTTAGGTTAGGTTAGGTTAGGTTAGGTTAGGTTAGAGTGTTTACTAATACATAAAGAGTTATAACTTACATAACTGAGAATATTTACTGTACCATAAACCTCAAAGTGTCAAGAGGTTTGGTAGAAGGTTATATCATACGGTAAGCCATTCTGTGTGATGATGACTGTGTTTTAAAGTGCATACATGGAAGATATTAATTGATCTGTTGTCAATATCTAATCAATACAATGCAGTAATAATTTTAGGTTTACACGATACTAATGCCGTTAATATTTATTGTGGGGGACATATAGTATATAAAACAACTGTAATAAATTAATAAATGAATAATAAAAATAATAGTTGGTGTCAAGTTTGTAATTTATCGTCCATCAGGTTAATAAAACAAAATTAACACAAACAATATTTATCAAATATTGTAGCTGGAGAGTCGTGTGTGTGTGTGTGTGTGTGTGTTAACTCTGCCAGCCACACACCACAAGCTATTATACCTGTTGTCAATAATTTAACAACCAAACGTTCATATAATTTATCCTTGGGTTTTGTTCTTGGCGTGAGAGGTTGAGAGGATGAGTTGCCGAGTTTTCCCCAGCATCCTGTGGTGCGTGTGCGTGTGTGCGCGCCTGTGTACGTATGAGTGTTTAACTTTTATCAGGGCTGGCATTATCTGTGACGTAAGAATGACGTTCGAGAGCTTGTTGTCTACTGGTGGTGTGACGTGTTGTTATTGTTATGTTGTTGGTGATGGTGATGGTGGTAGGGCTGTTTCTTGTTGCTGTAGTGATGATGGTGTTTGTGATGGTGGTAGGGCTGTTTCTTGTTGCTGTAGTGATGATGGTGATGGTGGTAGGGCTGTTTCTTGTTGCTGTAGTGATGATGGTGATGGTGATGGTGGTAGGGCTGTTTCTTGTTGCTGTAGTGATGATGGTGATGGTGATGGTGGTAGGGCTGTTTCTTGTTGCTGTAGTGATGATGGTGTTTGTGATGGTGGTAGGGCTGTTTCTTGTTGCTGTAGTGATGATGGTGATGGTGGTAGGGCTGTTTCTTGTTGCTGTAGTGATGATGGTGATGGTGGTAGGGCTGTTTCTTGTTGCTGTAGTGATGATAGTGATGGTGATGGTGGTAGGGCTGTTTCTTGTTGCTGTAGTGATGATAGTGATGGTGATGGTGGTAGGGCTGTTTCTTGTTGCTGTAGTGATGATGGTGATGGTGGTAGGGCTGTTTCTTGTTGCTGTAGTGATGATGGTGATGGTGATGGTGGTAGGGCTGTTTGTCTTGTTATTGACATTATTTATTGAAACCAATCGCCGAGAACAATAGGAATTTTTATATATATATTTTTTTGTCTACCTGAATTTTGTTTACATGCTATAAGGTCGTATAGTTGCCGGGTAATATAAGGTATACAGTATATGGTAGATCCTTAGGGAGGGAAAAGGAACTGCGGTATCAAGAGTCAAAAGTCAGGTATTAAATTCATGTTCGCTCCAGTATATAAATTTGCGTTTTGTTTGGATCATTCTTAAGACATTTTCATGGCTATCTTGACTGTGTGTGTGTGGGGGGGGGGGGGGGGGGTTGTATGACGAGAAACAAGGTTACTGAAGCCATAATGCTAGCTGAGTGGTTTGATGCAAGTTATGTTACTAGTTGAATGTTTGCCGTCCAAGAAACTGTTTTATTTTGTTGAGTATAGGAGTAAGAGAAAGGTCACACCTCAAAAGAACCCTCTGTACTATGTGATCTAATTGGCGTGAATAGCATGGTAGAGTAGTTAGATGGTTAGCCGTAGATGTTAAGGACACTTGAAGGAGAAAACCCAGAGCGGATGGTTTTGGATGTCAGTCACACACCGCTTGCTTGTGGCTTAAAATTTTTCGCTTTCCTCGGCTTGTGTTATCCTCCTTCAAGCGTCGTTTTGTTATGTGAGACGTCAACGCTGAGGGTCATATGATCTGTTGCTGGCGTGTTCCTCTGACAGCTCTGGCATAACCACACCACTAAAGATGACAACTGGTAAACACAGTCACTTGATGTTGTCCTTCTTTAAGTGTGACCTCTGTATACCTCGTGGTGTCAGTGTTACAGGGTCAGGTCTTTATTAACAAGATTTACAGGTCCTCATGATAGCCTTTGTGTTTATGAACCAATTTTGATAACACTTCATAACAGGATTACCTCTGGGTAGTGCGAGTTGCTTTATTGCTTTGGGGTTAAAATGTCAAAGGGTAAAATCACAGGATTAATTGACTTCTAACACTTCGTTTCTCCGCATGGTAACTCACGTTCATCAGTGGTCATTAAAGTTTATAGGTGAGAGGCCAGGTGGGCTCAAAGAATGCAAGGTCAATGGCGAAGGTCAAGGTCATGGGGGTAAACTCGAGTGAATTTTCACATCAGCGCGGGCGATCAAGATTTTCTAACGTTACTTATTAAAATGAGGAAAACCCCCCTAATATTTTGAAGAACAAGGTCACGGGGTCAAGGTCAAAACTTCATCTACGAGACCACAGTGGCTTTTCCCAACACAAGGCAATATCAGAATCATAGTCGAACCTTCTTTACAGATATTACATCTATCATATTACTTAGCATAGTTCTCAAGTACAAATATTACTGACGAAATATATTGTTGGCCACATGTTCTAAAAGGCCACTACAGGGTGGAATGTAGACGGAATATAATACGTAGTGTAGAGATTGGTGTTTTGGCTGTAAAGAGTTTAAAAGATCAAAGTTCAGGGCTAGAGAGACTGGTGTTATGCTGCACGGTGACCATTTACAGAAAATCGTGAGCGTGATGCTCGTACAGTACATGAGCATATTACCAGGAGAGAAAGTAACGACTGAGAGCACACACCATCTACCATGAACATGATAAACTGTACCATGGTCGTCCTTAGTAATCATCATGCTGTACTTATAGTGAACATAGTGCTCTTAACCGTGTAAGAATGGTACGTTCTATAGTGACAAGTTGTGATGCACTTGATGTAAACATCCTTAGTGTACTGATAGCTAATAGGACGTACTGACCGTAGTCGTGGTACACTGTTACTATTATTATTATTAGTAGTAGTAGTAGTAGCAGTAGTAGTAGTAGTAGTAGTAGTAGTAGTAGTAGTACAATTATTAATGTTAACTATTTCTATTTTTTAATATTGTTTTGATATTATTTTTGTAATTAATATCTTTATTATTGATAATTTTCGTGTATTCGTTTGTCCTTACTTCTACTTTCCTCTTACGTGCTGTTGTTCACACCCATCATCTAGAGCACTATCTTGCTAGGAATCCCCTGTGACGTCACATTTAGGGTTTGTTTGCCTTGACACACTCGTGACGTAATTGTGATGTAATGCTGCTGTTGTTGTTGTCGCCGCAGAGGTGTGTGTCTGTCTGACCTCACACACTCACCTTGTTTACGTTATACTGCACCTGTTGTTGTGTATTTTGTGTTTGTTGATGAGGATGTTTGTGCTGCTTATGTTTTCTTGTTGTTGTTGTGGATTTTTATTTGTTTATGCATATGTTTTTGTTGCTGTTTTGATTTTGTAGTTGTTTATGCTGATGCTTCTCGTGCCTTTTTTTTTGTTGATTATGTAGTTGTTGCTCTGTTAATGTTATTGTTTTTGCTCCAGTTCTGGCTTTTAATAATTGATATGTGTTTTTTTTTTGTGTTATTTTTTAATTCATCTTAATTTTTGTTCTGTTTATACCGTTGGTTATATTGTTATGATGCTTTTTTTTTCATCACAGTCGTGGCTCTGTTGATTGTTTTTGTAGTTGAAATTGATAATGGTTGTATATGATGTTAATTATGTTGTTGTTGATGGTGTTACAAGTTGTTATGTTGTTCCTGTTATTGTTGTTGTTTTGTATATAAATGACTGTTCCCATACCCCTCCACACACTCCCCCACAGCACCCCACCCACACCCTCTCCCACAGCATCCCACACCCTCCCCACAGTGCCTCTCCCACACCCTTCCCCACAGCATCCCACCCACACCCTCCCCCACAGCACCCCACCCACACCCTCCCTCACAGCACTCCACCCACACCCTCCCCCACAGCATCCCACACCCTCCCCACAGTGCCTCTCCCACATCCTTCCCCACAGCACCCCACCCACACCCTCCCTCACAGCACCCCACCCACACCCTCCCTCACAGCACCCCACCCACACCCTCCCCCACAGCACCCCACCCACACCCTCCCCCACAGCACCCACCCACACCCTCCCCCACCACCCCCCACCCTCCCCCACAGCACCCCACCCACACCCTCCCCCACAGCACCCCACCCACACCCTCCCCCAGCACCCCACCCACCCTCCCTCACAGCACCCCACCCACACCCTCCCCCACAGCACCCCACCCACACCCTCCCTCACAGCACCCCACCCACACCCTCCCTCACAGCACCCCACCCACACCCTCCCCCACAGCACCCCACCCACACCTCCCCACAGCACCCCACCCACACCCTCCCCCACAGCACCCCCCCACCCTCCCCCACAGCACCCCACCCACACCCTCCCCCACAGCACCCCACCCACACCCTCCCCCACAGCACCCCACCCACACCCTCCCCCACAGCACCCCACCCACACCCTCCCTCACAGCACCCCACCCACACCCTCCCTCACAGCACCCCACCCACACCCTCCCCCACAGCACCCCACCCACACCCTCCCTCACAGCACCCCACCCACACCCTCCCTCACAGCACCCCACCCACACCCTCCCCCACAGCACCCCACCCACACCTTCCCCCACAGCACCCCACCCACACCCTCCCCCACAGCACCCCACCCACACCCTCCCTTACGGCACCCCACCCACACCCTCCCTCACAGCACCCCACCCACACCCTCCCTCACAGCACCCCACCCACACCCTCCCCCACAGCACCCCACCCACACCCTCCCCCACAGCACCCCACCCACACCCTCCCCCACAGCACCCCACCCACACCCTCCCTCACAGCACCCCACCCACACCCTCCCCCACAGCACCCCACCCACACCCTCCTCCCTGGCTTCTTATTATTTATTTCCATGACACTTTCTGATGCACAAACCTCTCCAATGCAGTGTCTTTGACGAACTAATGACCCGGAGCACACACACACACACACACACACACACACGTAGATACGGTATATAGTGTGTATACTTAAAAAAAATTGCTCTTGTATGTATAAAGTAATTGAGGTTGATGTTGTTTATTTCTCTCTTTGTCGAGTTGTGTTTTAGTTTTGGGCGATGAGGTGTGTGGA
Source organism: Homarus gammarus (assembly GCA_958450375.1). Classification (NCBI taxonomy): domain Eukaryota; kingdom Metazoa; phylum Arthropoda; class Malacostraca; order Decapoda; family Nephropidae; genus Homarus; species Homarus gammarus. Next base: position 2,521,149 of record CAUDMG010002504.1, read on the forward strand.
GCGTGGGCAGATGTGTGGAGCATGGCCAGGTGTATAAAGCATGACCTAGATGTGTGAAGCGTGGACAGGTGTGTATGTGTGTGTGTGAAGTATGTCCAGCTGTGGGGAGTACGGCCAGGTGTGTGAAGCATGGCCAAGTCTGTGAAGTCTGGCCAGGTGTGGGGAGTACGGCCAGGTGTGTGGTCGTGGCTACCTTATCTCTGGGTCGGGCTACAGTCATCTCTCCACCGGACACACAGGAGATAACTGAAGGGGGTGGATTCTCAGTATTGTACACGTGAATTATGTGACTGCACGTGTGGCTGGGGAGGGGAGGGGAGAGTAAGTAAGGGAGGGAGAGGGGAGAGAGACTGGTGGGATGGAGAGGAGGTTGGAGAGGGGAGCAAGAGAGTGAAAGGAGGAGAGGAGGGGAGCGAAAGCAGAGAGTGAAAGAGGAGGGACAGGATGGGATGGGATGATTGAGAAGAGGGGACAATGAAACGAAAGGAGGAATGTGTAAAAGAGGGAAGGGGAGAAAAAAGGAAGGAGTGGGGAGAGAGAGAGAGAGGGGGGGGGAGGTTTATGACATCGACAGTGTTTGGGACGGGGCAGTGTTTGGGACAGGACAGTATTTTGAACGAGACAGTATTTTGAACGGGGAGAGTATTTGGAACAGGACAGTCTTTGGAACGAACGACACCAGACGAACACTATGGGAATTCAGATGATAAGGAGGTTGAGGGGAGGAGAGGATGGTAGCGCCGTACGATATGTTTTACAGGGAGGACCCAAATGTACCCGGGGGGGGGGGGGGGGGGACTGGCTTGGGAGAAAAACATAACAATTAAAATATGACCGACTGTAGCAAAATATAATTGTGAGAAAAAAATACACAACATTCCAACCAATTAAGAGAGAAATTATCTATCAGTAATTCAGTTAAGAAAGTCGGTCATATTTTCGCTATGCAGTTAAGAAGTTGGGATTGGATTTTGGGGGGGATTTTTTCAGTAGCCTGTTTTTCATAAAGGTTCGTTCCCATATGAAGCATAACTCGTGTTTATATAGATGGCGGGAGTGTTGTTATACTACTACTACTACTACAACTACTACTACTACTACTGGTGGTGGTGATCACATAACCTTGGATCTGAACCCATAAAACAGCTACTGGGTTTAGCTGACATAAAATACAATAGGGAAATTATTTTATGGTGGCTTTTGTATTGGAATAGGCCTTTATAGGTTCAATTTGGTCTTTTTTGTAAGATTTTTTTGTTACACTCTGTCAAGCCTTTTCTAGCTGTAATACACACACACACACACACACACACACACACACACACACACACACACACACACATTCGTTGCCATATTTACCACCCTTTATATTGTAACCTAATTAGGAGTAAATATTAAGTTTGGCGAAAGAATAAAAAAACATGGTTGCGAGGGAGAGAAGTGTGTGTGTGTGTGTGTGTCTTAGCGTGGGGTCAAGCAGATGGGGCGGCACACAAACAAACGCGTAGTTGTGATAGTGATGGTGGGGATTGACCAGGGGAAATCCTCGAGAGAGAGAGAGAGAGAGCGAGAGAGAGGTACAGTAGTGATAAACGGCAGGCGGCTTTATGTTTGTACCTTGTTCATGTGTACGTTTTCATTAACACACACACACACACACACACACACACACACACATACATACACAAGAGTTTATACGTAATTGAAATTCACGTGCATGCGAATCGTTTTTTTTTTTTTACTTTCTTTTTATATTTCATTATTTTTATTTTATCTTATTTTCATATATATTTTTTTGTATGTACGAATGTTTTTTTTTATTAATTTTACACGTGTTCTTTTCAATTTAGTTTTGTGGGGATATATTGATGTGGTGGTTATTATTGTTATTATTATTATTATTATTATTATTATTATTATTATTGTTATTATTATTATTATTATTGCATTATTATTATTATTATTGCAGTATTATTATTATTGCATTATTATGATTATTATTATTGCAGTATTAGTATTATTGCATTATTATTATTATTATTATTATTATTATTATTATTATTTATTTTAGCTCAGGTTTTACCTCTTTTTCTTCTCCTTCTCACCTTATTTGCTTCTTCACTCTTTCACTTTCTTCTTCAAGTAAACACAACAATAATAATCGTCACTCCCTCAGCGCTGGAGCAATTACTTAAAATTTAACAGACTTGATCCATTACAGCCACACCCTTTATATCTATTACAATAATACAGCCACTATATATATACCCCAAAACATCCATTACAATATATTGAATACGATACATATTCTACATCACATCTCCTACAATGCATCTCTTAAGTTAAATGTGTCCATTCCATTTCACCTATTGCAGTGTGTGTGTGTTACGATGCATCTACAGTAGTACTACATTCATTAACAGAATATATATACAACAACACATCTACTGTTATACATCTAATACTATCGATACCATACCATACCATACCATGCCATACCATACCCCTTAGGAGAGGTTTATTTGGCGTCCCCACAGCAGTATAGTTGGAAAATCTCCTCTCCATGCCCCTTCCCCCTCCCACCCCCTCCACTTATCACCCCAATAAGGATTCCACGAAAGAGTTAACCTTATCTCGCTTGGATTTGATGACGTGCTTTGATATCTGCTCCCCTCCCCTCCCCTCCCCTCCTCTCCCCTCCCCCCCCGCTATCATCTCTCCCTCAACCCCCCCCTCCTCAATCTCTCTCCCTCCCCTCTCCTCACATCCGTTGTTTTCCCCGCGGTTTATTGCATGTCGGTGGGTACTTTGTTTTTAACGGCGTCTGTTGGTTTGTGTGTTTTGTTTGTTGTTCATCTGTGTTTTTGTCACGTTTCTTGGTAATTTTTTTTTCTCTTTATTAATTATTGTGTTTTATTATTATTTCTTCTTGTTTTTATTCTATTTTCTCTTAATTTTCTTGTTCGTTTTTCTGCCTCATTTTGGGTTATTGTTAATTTGTTTTTTATGTTGTCTTTTTTTTTTCCGTGTTTATCCATTTTATTATTTCATGACGTTTATCTTTTGTCTTCCTGTTTGTGTATTCATTTTTTTTCTTTCATTATTACAATTATCTTCGTATCTTACATATTTCTTTTATTATATATTTATTTTTTTTCTAGATTTGTCATTATTTGTATGTTCATCATTGTTGTTATTATTCCCACATTCTATAATCATGATCTCAAGTACAGCTGTTATTTTCTTTTTCTTTTCATTTTTCATGCAGTTCTCTTATTCTTTACGGTTCTTCATTTATCATCTTTTCTATTTTCTTATTTGCTTATGGTCATTATTCTTTTTAAGGGGGTTGAATTATTTTTGTTGTTTCAGTTTATAAATATATATAAAAAGTTGACATTATTTTGATTCCTTTGTGTGTGTGTGTGTTTGCATTTTACCAGTGTACCGTCACACACACACACACACACACACACACACACACACACACACACCAGCCACCTGCCCCCCCCCCCCTCTCAGTAATTACACAACAGGTAAACTCAGCACTGGCACCCAAGGCTCTCTTTATTTTCCACGGGGTGTCTGTCTATCTGTCTGTCTGTCTGTCTGTCTATCTGTCTGTCTGTCTGTCTGTCGTACCATTGACACACTTGACGCTGGCGGAAATTGTCTTGTTTGTTCACACCATTAACCACACGCTATCCTCCTCCTCCTCCTTCTCTTCCTCCTCCTCCTTCTCCTATCCCCCCCTTCTTCTTCTTCTTCCACCTCAACTAATTCTTCTCCATTCCTCAACATTACACTTACATCCATTCCCCCATTCACCCCTCTCCTCCTCACCCACCTCATCCACCTCACCCATTCTCAACCCCGAAGGAATTCCTGACCATGTGCGATAGCCTGTAAACTCATACATACATACATACACTCACACATGCATACATATATACATACGCACACAGAAAAAAGAAGGGTGTAGTATCATGATAACTACTGTACAGCTTTGTCACCATCATTGCGTCACCCGTCAGTAGTATAGTATCAGCCCTGGCCATTATTATGCTCTATATACCACTGTCTTGCCGCAACCATCACCGCCCCGCTTCGACATTCCTCAGAGGAGAGTTTTCCTTCCCTCCTTCCCTTCCTTCCGTCTCTCCGTTCTTCCTTTCCTCTTTTTTCTCCCATGCTCCCCCTCCTCTCCCTCCCTCTTTCTTTCCCACACCCCTCCCTCCTTTCTACCCCTTCTCCACCTCCTCTCTCTCTCCTTCCCTCCTCCCTCTTTCAGTCGTAAAAGATGTACTTCGGGGTCAATAGGTAGGAAGGAAGATGAAAGTGCTAGACAACCCTACGTCGCTATGGTCTAGTTTACTGTGGTTGTAGAAGGGTAATGGCCGCCTTACGTACGGATGGTGTTGTTGAGGAACGCGGCGTGGATTTCCCCCTCCCCCCCCCCTCCCCCTCTCCCCCTCCCTATTCCTCCCACCACTCTCACTTCTTCCTGTTGGCGTTCTCTTTTGAACTTACGCCTCGTGTGTGTGTATGTGTGTGTGTGTGTGTGTGTGTAATACCTTCATCATGTTGTCGGTGTTGTTCTCAGCCCCCCCACCGCCCCCCCAGGGTTTATTTGCTCTTCATTTGTGGACGTGCTTGTTGTTGATGATGTTGTTGTTGTTGTTGTTGTTGTTATGGTTTATTTTATGGGGGGGAATTTTGTTTATTCATTTTATTCTTGCAATTGGTTGTGTTGTTGTTGTTGCTGTTCATGTTGTTTTTCACTTCCTGTTATAAATTATCTTGTTATTTTTTTTTTTTTTTTTTTTATTGTTTTCTGTTGTTGTGATTCTTTTGTTACCGTTGTAAAATTATTAATTCTCCCGTTGTTTTATTACTATGTTTTCGCCGTTGTCATTCCCGTTGCTGCCTCTGTTATTAATGATGTTATGCCCGTTGTTAATTTTATTTTTTATTATTTTTATTATTTCTGTTATTGTCGCTACTGTTATTGTTAGTGTTATTAATTTTGATGTCACCACGTTTACTGTTGTTATTGTCGTGTTTACTGTTGTTATTGTCGTTTACTGTTGTTATTGTCGTTTACTGTTGTTATTGTCGTGTTTACTGTTGTTATTGTCGTGTTTACTGTTGTTATTGTCGTGTTTACTGTTGTTATTGTCGTTTACTGTTGTTATTGTCGTGTTTACTGTTGTTATTGTCGTGTTTACTGTTGTTATTGTCGTGTTTACTGTTGTTATTGTCGTGTTTACTGTTGTTATTGTCGTGTTTACTGTTGTTATTGTCGTGTTTACTGCTGTTATTGTCGTGTTTACTGTTGTTATTGTCGTGTTTACTGTTGTTATTGTCGTGTTTACTGTTGTTATTGTCGTGTTTACTGTTGTTATTGTCGTGTTTACTGTTGTTATTGTCGTGTTTACTGCTGTTATTGTCGTGTTTACTGTTGTTATTGTCGTGTTTACTGTTGTTATCGTCTATTATTGTATAGTTTGTGTTGTTTTCATGGCAGGTAATGATGACAAAGTCGGTGATTAAATTTACACGGGCCAGATTTTTCTTGCTATTGTAATTTTGGCTTTTGGATTTACATGTTTTTTGTTTGCATGGCTGCTTTTATCGTGTCGTTGTTTACTTGTCTTGTTCTGTTTACGTGTTTTCTTTTGTTTATGTACCTTCTTTTGTTTACATGGAATGTTTTCTTATCGCTTTCCTTACTTGTCTGTTTCTTTTCGGGTCTTTATTCTTGTCTGTTTTGTTTACCTGCGTTATTTGTGTTGTTTACGTCGTGATATGAGAGTCGTTACGTGGTGGTAATTTACTTTTACGTCTTGGCCGACCTTCATATTCGGCGGTTTGATAACAGTGGACGTCTTACTGTGTGTGTGTGTGTGTGTGTATGTTTTAGGTTAGCGTGTATTCGCGGGTGAGTGCATACGTGTGTGTGCGTGTGTGTGTGTGCGTGCTTATGGGTGTACGTGGTGTGCATATGCAGGAATATTACGTCACAGGTCAGAAAGACAGGAAGTTTAAAACACACAGTAATAAAACAAAACAAAAAATTCACAGTATTAATCAAAGGCCGGAAAAACTTTACTATACATGGATTAAAAAACAAACAAATAATAATAATAATAAAAATACAAAAAGCATAACACAACATAATAATTCCCACGAAAATACGTGTTCAATGATTCGTCAACAATAAGTAATTCACCGCCTGTGTATGTCCGTGTGAGCGTAATGGTGTGTATTCTTACTTAACGCAAAAGACACAACCTTTAATATCCCGTACAATTAGTCACTAAAAGAATGGTAGTTTATAATCATGTTTTATAAATCAGTAGGTCGTAAGATTCACATCAAACACTTACCGGGATAACAGTAAAACACCCATAAACCAAGAGGGCAAGACCACACACACACACACACACACACACACACACACACACACACACACACAAACACACACACACACACACCTTACCACTCCATGTTTACTATCACGTTTCAACAGCTCATTTCCGCTAACCTGTCAGCTTGGCAATGCACAGCCGCACGTGAGGGACATCCACCCGCTATTACTGTAATTTACTGTACTGACACGCTCCGAGCCAGTCAGTCAGTCAGCCAGTCAGTCAGTCAGTCAGTCAGTTTGTTGCTGCAGCTTTTTTTCAGTTTTCTGTGGCCAGCTTGTATCTTGTCACCAGGTGTAATGATTCATTGTTTCTATTTTATTTCTACTATTATCACCATACACCAGTTACAGTGATATATGTAGCACCATCTCACCATACATCAGCTGACGTTATAAAGTAATATTCAAGTATTTATTATTATTATTTTTTTATTGACTTTTAGTTTGGCGAGGTTATGGCGAAATTATTATTATTATTTTTTTTTTTAGCCGTGTCAGCAGCTCTATGCATGACTTTTACTGACACACTCACTCACTCAGGGAGAAAATTTAAAGTCACTCTCACTGTGGGGGGAGGGGGGGGGGGAAATTGAACACCTACTCACTCTTGTCACTGACGGAGAAAAATTTTAAACTCTGTCAATGATTTGTGTTTTGTGATTGATTTTTTTTTTTTATGATTTAAAGGTTAACTGGGGGAACTGGGTTAGGTTAGGATAGGGTAGGGTAGAGTAGAGTAGGATAGGGAAGGATAGGATAGAATAGGAAATGATAGGATAGGAAATGCTAGGATGGGATAGGATAGGAAATGATAGGATAGGATAGGGTAGGGTAGGATAGGGAAGGATAGGATAGAATAAGAAATGATAGGATAGGAAATGCTAGGATGGGATAGGATAGGAAATGATAGGATAGGATAGGATAGGGTAGGGTAGGATAGGGAAGGATAGGATAGAATAAGAAATGATAGGATAGGAAATGCTAGGATGGGATAGGATAGGAAATGATAGGATAGGATAGGGTAGGGTAGGATAGGGAAGGATAAGATAGGTCATATTTTATTTACGGTTGACCAGTATATCACCTTTTAACTTCTGGTTTTAATGATTAATGTTGTTGATCTAATTATAGGTCATTTGCATTACATTTACAGGAGTAATTCGAATTTAAGGAGGTGTTAAAATTAAGGGAGGTACTACATTTAAGGGAGGTACTACATTTAAGGGAGGTACTACATTTAAGGGAGGTATTTCATTTAAGGGAGGTTCTCATTTAAGGGAGGTACTTCATTTAAGGGAGGTACTACATTTAAGGGAGGTACTCATTTAAGGGATGTACTACATTTAAGGGATGTACTACATTTAAGGGAGGTTCTCATTTAAGGGAGGTACTACATTTAAGGGAGGTACTACATTTAAGGGAGGTACTCATTTAAGGGATGTACTCATTTAAGTTATAAGAACAGAAGGAGACTAAGACGTTTTAATCCAACAACAGACAAGGATTACCCGTTAACAGTGCGTTGAAGTCTTTCTGTTGTCGAAGAGGGTGTGGGTGATGATGGTGGTGGTGGTGATGGTGGTGGTGATGGTGGTGGTGGTGATGATGATGGTGATGGTGGTGGTGGTGATGGTGGAGGATGTGATGGTGGAGGTGGTTGTGGTTAATATGGTGGTGGTGGTGGTGGTTAAGATGGTGGTGATGGTGGTGGTGGTGGAGGTGGTGGTGGTAGTGGTGGTTAAGATGGTGGTGAGAGAGAGAGAGAGAGAGAGAGAGAGAGAGAGAGAGAGAGAGAGAGAGACGGGGGATGAATGACTGGTAGGTGTGTGTGTGAGGGAGTGGAGTGAGGAGGTAATGACATGAAGGAGGGAAGGAAGGAGAGAGAAGGGGGGGGGTGGAGGGAGGGAGGGAGTTATATAAGGGTGATGTTTGTGTAGTGACAATGGCGGCGTCATTAAACCTTTTCCCCCTCGAGACCACAGACCTCCAGCACGCCATAATACGCCTCATTACGTACCTCTTAATCCCTCGCTAATTGCTGCCGTACACGTCCCCCTTACCTGGTTGTCTGTCTGTCTGTCTCTCTGTGCACGATCCTCTACCTGGTCGTCTGTCTGTGCACGGCTCCATACCTGGCCTTCTGTCTGTTTGTACGACCCCCTTACCTGGTCGTCTGTCTGTCTGTCTCTCTGTGCACGATCCTCTACCTGGTCGTCTGTCTGTGCACGGCTCCATACCTGGCCTTCTGTCTGTTTGTACGACCCCCTACCTAACCGCAAGTGTCTGTCTGTGTACGACCTCCAACCTGGCTGCCTGTTTATCTGTGCACGACCTGCTACCCAGTCATCAGTCTGTGCACGAGCACGTACCGTCTGTCTGTCATGTACTTCGTTCTGGGCGCCATCTGTTTGTCGCTCGTTCACATCTTTCCTTACCTGTTTTTATGTGTGTGTGTGTGTGTGTGTGCGTGCGTGCGTCAGGTTGTGCGTGTGAGTGTAACTGTATATATATGAGTGTATTCTCAGACGTGTAAATTTACACAGTTTCTTTACGTATTTTTAATTGTCCAGACCTTTAATAGGCCATTTCCTGTCAAACAAAAATTTCACTTTCATCCTAATTACAATAATGTATCTTCAGTCATTTAGTAATCATCCTGTTCATCGTTGTAATCATTATCATCACCTAAATTGACATTTGTCATTTATATCGCCTAGGTGGTTAGGCGGCCCACTAACCCACACACTCACAAACAGCACCGTTAGCGCCTTTTTTCAAAGTTTCCCGCGTAATTTTCGTCATTTCCTGGTTGGTCATAAAATACCAAAACAAACCGTATGGCGCCCTGCCAGAGTGACGTTGCTGGTGGTTCCTGCGCGCGCTGAATAACGGGATCTGATCGTAAAATACAGGGAAAGTAGACGGCAAAGGAGTGTGAGAACGAACAAGCGAAAGTGACGTGAATAAGTAGGGCAGAGCGAAGCACCGTCACGCTTCCAGCATTAAAACAGAGATATGGCAACCCCGCACAACCAAGCGGAAACGCGCGAGTGCCAATTTGACTCATCAGGAACACCATTTTTGAGATTAAGTAACTAGTTGTTGCATTAGGGAATAATAATGCATGTGACTACCAGTAAAAACATGCGTGATTCCTCGTTATATAATGGTAATCAGGACACAATACACGATCATTAAGACAAATATATGTGGCACCGCCGGATGATGATCGGCACTACACTCTGTTTTCACTTTCCATCTTCGCTTCTTCTGGCCGAGACAAGAATGTTTCATACGGAGGAAGCAGCTCAATTTAAACTATAAAAGTCTCCTGTAATTTCTGCCCCTGTTAAGAGTGTGTCATTTTTTTGTTAGATTGAACTAGAAAAAAAAAAACCGCGAACACGAAATTAAGAATTACATCCTTTTGTAACATTGAGTAGCCTATAACTCTCAGCTTATACACGTAATCATATACACAGTGTAAATTATTTATTGCTATATTCTTAAGCATCATTATGTTTGTTTCATTCTGGCATTTATCGTTTTTTTTTCTATTCATTTCTTTTAGATAGATGAGACACACTACATCCCTGGTAATAAACAGTGAAGGTTAATAATGTGGTAATGTGGCTAAATTTCTTGTACAGTGACTTGTAAACACACACACACACACACACAAGGACTAGACGTACAAGGAGGCATGTATACTCTTCATTATTATACACTACACGCTTTCTCATTACATGTATACTACAGTACACATATTTTACTCACGGTGTCTTTACGTGCTGTATCTTGCTAACACATACAGTAGAGTACACTCGTGGTACACTTACGGTGACCTGTGGTACAGCTCCTACAGTACATTCATGGTACGTACACCTGCATGCAGTGTTCTCCGGTACAGTACATACGGGAGGAAACTGGGAATATAAACACTTATTGCTTACACGAATAAAACACACATGTAAAAATACTGAAATATGTACACTTTTCATTTACATTCACGGTATACATACACGCATTATTTACACTCATGGAACACGTACACACACACTGTACTTACAGGTATATCCACGGAACACATACACACATTACTTAAACACACGAAACACGTACACGCACATTACTTACACTCACGGAACACGTACACACGCATTACTTACACTCACGGAACACGTAGACACAGTACACTGGAGTTTACTTTCACCCGTGTACACCTGTAATTACGCTACACCACACTGCCAATAGGGGACACAGGTAGCCAGGGGGGGGGGGGGGGGTGACACAGCTAACCAAGGGGGGAGACACAGCTAACTTAGGGGGGTGACAGCTTACCAAGGGGAGTGACACAGGTAACCGAGGGGGGATGACACAGCTAACCAAGGGGGGAGACACAGCTAACTTAGGGGGGGGGGGGTGACAGCTTACCAAGGGGAGTGACACAGGTAGGCAGGGGGGGCACTGTTATTGAACTTAATAAGAACATGATACATTGGTACACATATATATATATATATTGTAAAAGTAATTACTCAAGGCCAGCAATTGACCAGTAATCTTCTAATACATTTTATTGCTTTTTTCTTCTGTTAATTATATTAATGTTCACGATAGCGGTAATATTTTGAAACGACAGTAATGAAGTGATGACATTTTCTCATGGCAATATGTTAGAGCCGTCATCAGTAATAATGGGATGCCCTCCATGGTTTATATCTTTACCCTGATTCTTGGCCGATACCGTGTTCAGAAATGATTAGTTTAATGTTTGGCTGGCGGCAGTGATATATATATATTGTCATGTGGAACACGTTTATTGTGTGTTACAATTTTGTGTAATGGAGAATAAGTAGCAGAAGCAAGATGTACTCAGAGAATAAAGTGACAAGGACCCCCTCGGCCGAGCTGGTACC
>CAUDMG010002504.1:2540000-2547500 GCA_958450375.1 Homarus gammarus
TAAATAATCCCTGACTTTTGTAACTTTACCAAGACCTAACCTAACCTAACCTAACGTACCCTTGACCTAACCTAACCTAACCTAACCTAACGTACCCTTGACCTAACCTAACCTAGCCTAACGTACCCTTAACCTAACCTAACGTACCCTTGACCTAACCTAACCTAACCTAACGTACCCTTGACCTAACCTAGCCTAACGTACCCTTGACCTAACTAGAACAAGAAATTTTGTATGAAAATTTGGGGGTCGAGTTCCAGGTCTGTATTTATTGTTCGTAAGGGAACGCATCTAGTTAAGGAGACAGTCTGTGTTGTTTTTATGTCATTTATTTTTGTCGACCTCTCGGTGTAGTAGCTTTAGTTAGTTAGTGGACCAATATCTCCATTAGGGGATTAAATTTATTGTACGAAATTTTAAGAATCTAATTTTGCAATTTACCTTAAAACTGAGTTGATTATGTGGGGTTTAATATTTTTAGTTTTAACGTGGGTTTAAGTGTGAACCTCTGTGAATCCATCTTTTAATGTAAGTTGTTATCTGACCTCGAGTTGGGCGATAAAACTAACTTAAGAAGGTTTAAGACTAATGAGCCATACGGTGTTCACTACGGTATAGGTTGGTGTATCGTCGACGGTGTAGCCAAGTAGGCCAGCCACACCCTCTCCAGCAGGGTTACCAAGTCAATCAAGCAGTCACCACCTCCTCCAGAAAAATGTTGTTGCCAAGACAGTGTGTCAGCCACACCCATGACGACAGTGTTACCAGAAAAGTCGAGCAGGAGTTGGTATTAGTCTGTGGCGGCTAGACTATAGTCCTCACTAACTCCCACCTCCCCCCCACCCCCCTCTCCCCCACGACTACTATCAGTGTTACCAAGAACCAAGCCAGCCCGTCCCCCCCCCTTACTTCCCTCCCACTATCAGTGTTGTCAAGAACCAGGCCAAACCTTCCCCCACCCCCACTTTCAGTGTTACCAAGAACCAGGCCAATAAACTCAACACACACACACACACACAGAGCGGAAACACTTGCTTCCTTCCCCTTCTCCACTTGTTAACTGCATGACGCAACCCCCCCCCCCTTCCCCTCCCCACCTTCCCTTCCCCTCCCCACTCCCACCCACGATAACCTCCTCCGCCTCCTTCTCCTCCCACCCACGCTCGGCAGCCGCAGGTAGGTCCCTCCCCCCACACTCTCACTCTGGTAAACTCTCATTAGTTTTCCAGGCCACTCTTACTTTCGGCGCTGTCTAGTCTCGGTTCCCCGGCGTTTGTACGTCCGTCGTCTCTGTGCAGTGTAGAACTTGTTCCCGTGGGCTTGTTTTTCTCTGTGTGTGTGTGTGTGTGTGTGTGTGTCGTTTATTTATTTCTAATTATCTCACTTTCAGTTGATCATTGATAGCAAATCCTCTCACTTTCAGGCACTCACCTCACTCTCAGACCTCTCACTTTCACTCTCACTCTCACTTTCACACTTACTCTCTCTTTTACTCCCACATTCACTCTCACTTTCACTCTCACTTTCGCCTTCCATTCATCTTCGGAAACTAAAGGATACTATTAGTTTTTTCTCTGCTTATCATGTTCACTTTCCTCACTTTCACTGACTTTTTTTTTATTTCTTTACGATCATTTTACTTTATTTTTCGTTGTCTATATTGTCATTCCTTTCACCTTCATTATCCTCATTGTCATTTTCTTTTCACTTTCGCTAATTTCACTTCCCTTAAATTTTGCTCTTGCTGTCATGTCATTTTCACTGTCATCTCGCTTTCACTGTCATTTCAATCTTACTGTCATCTCACTATCACTGTCATTTCACATTCGCTGACATCACTTTCACTGTTATTTCACTCTCGCTGACACCATTTTCACTGTCATTTTACTCACTGTCCTCTCACTTTCGCTGTCATCTCACTCACTGTCATTTCACTCTCGCTGTCATCACTTTCATTGTCATTTCACTATCATCTTACTCTCACTATTTTCCCTAACTACCTTCACTCTCACTTTCTGCTTCTCCCATCACTCTCAGCACTCAGGAACCATTTCTTTGCCTTTTCACTCAACTCTTCCCATTTCTTTTCACCCACAACACCTCCTCTGTCAATACCTGTATAGTAATCATTTTCACTCAACAAAACTTTATCATTTTTCTAGGTTTCACTCTAGGAACTCTTATTATAGGTTTATTTTTATTATACCAGAGCGTTGTTGAGAGTTTAGTACCGGGAGTGTGATCGTCTGGAGTTGGTTATTTTTGGAAAGGAAGAACGCATGGCGATAGTTATTGTTTGTGCTGACGTGGTTTTTCAGCTTCTTTTCAAATCCGTGTTTCTTGTGGTGTGGTGTTTTTCGTTAACTTGTGGTCTTCAGGGTTAAATATATCTTGTTTTAGGGAATTTCTGTTTTTTTTTTTTTTTTATTATTTATCAGTCTAGGGAATTTCTGTCGGTTTTCAGATCCTGGTTTAGGGATTTTTTTTATCTTTGGTTCTAGATATAGGGAAATTTGTTGTTTTATTTTGTCTAGATTTATGGGATTGTATTGTTTGTTAGTTCCACATTTAGGGAATTTTCGTTGTTTTTAGTTGAGGTTTTAGGGAATTTTCATAATTTTTAAGCTTGAGATTTAGAGAATTTTTAATGTCTTTACTTCTAGTTTGGGGGAAATTTTGTTGTTATTCGTTTCAGGTTTTTTTAGTTTATCTTTATGTTTGAGAAATGCCTTTATTATCAGCCCCAGAACCATAACCACTCACAATCTTGGGTACGAGAGGGGTCATTGTGCTGAATAAATCGTCTGGTCTTTGCCAAATAAAGTATTAAAATTGGCGTCCAAATTCTCAGTCTTGTACAGTTTTGTCTTAAATTTTAGGTTCAGGAGATTTAGTGCTCAAGTCGTACACACACACACACACACACACACACACACACACACACACACACACCACCCCGCTGGACCTTAGGATTTTTTTCTACTTTTAGTCCACGAGGTTCCTGAACTTCCCAAGGGTTTCATCATTGCAGTATGTCAACCGGTTGCCAAACGTCCCCCACCCACGACTGTCAAGTGACGTAAGGACTGATAAAGATCCACAGCAGCCTGACGAATCATTATCTAGAGTCACACGTTAGAGTCGTCTCCCACCCTCCATGTTCCGCTTGAAGTAAAATAGGTTTGTGTGCGCATAATGACGGTGGTATACGCGCGGTTAACCCCTCTCCTCCACCACGTTTCCGTTCCCGGGTTGCGCAAAGGCGGTGCGGTCACAGGCCTCAGATGGCTGGTTATTACCGCCTAGCGTGTTCCACTGCTTCCGTCAACCGCTAAGAAGCCGCAACTGGAAGTGACGTGGTCAAGAGGTGCTCGCAGGCCCGTGAACCTTCCCTCTCCTTGATGACACTCTGTGACCTGCCTGTAGGTGTGACTTGTGTGGCGCCACTATCACTACAACCACCAGTGCTACCACCGTTACCACCACCGTTACTACCAACAACACCACCGTTACTACCAACATCACCACCGTTACTCCCAACAACACCATCATTACTACCAACAACACCACCGTTACTACCAACAACACCACCGTTACTACCAACAACACCACCGTTACTACCAACAACACCACCGTTACTCCCAACACCACCACCGTTACTCCCAACACCACCATCATTGCTACCAACAACACCATCGTTGCTACCAACAACACCACCGTTACTACCAACAACACCACCGTTACTACCAACAACACCACCACCGTTACTACCAACACCACCACCGTTACTCTCAACAACACCACCGTTACTACCAACACCACCACCGTTACTACCAACACCACCACCGTTACTACCAACACCACCACCGTTACTACCAACAACAACACCGTTACTACCAACACCACCACCGTTACTACCAACAACACCACCGTTACTACCAACAACACCACCACCGTTACTACCAACAACACCATCATTACTACCAACACCACCACCGTTACTCCCAACAACACCACCGTTACTCCCAACAACACCACCGTTACTACCAACAACACCACCACAACCATCATCATCACCAATGCCATCACCAATTAACTCCCTCCCCCATTACACTCCTTGACAAACCACCACTGTTACCAACATCGTCACCAGCACCACAACCATCACTGCTATCAATACCAACACCATCAAAAACAACAACAATAACAAAAGAAACAGTCATCAAGAACAACAACTGGATCAACAGAAATTAAATAACCACAAAACTATCAGCAATAACAACAAAAACTCATTAACATCAACAACACAAACGAAATTATCACCAACCAAAAAAAAACAACAACCACAACAATTATCAGAATCAGTTACTATCACAACCCTTATCAACAACATCATTATCAGGGGTTGTAGGTGGGATGAGGGGAAGGGAGGGTTGTACAGGTAGAGTGAAGGGAAGGGAAAGTTGAAAGGAAAGGTTAGAGTAGGTTAGGTTAGGGGGAAAGGAGAATGTGATGGGGATGGATGTGGAATGGGTGAGAATGTATGGAGAGAGAGAGAGATAGAAGAGAAACAGATAGGCGAGGGTGATGCAGATGACAAGTGTGACATAAGGAATGAGGGAGAGCTGGTAGGGGGGAGGGAGGGGGAGGAGGTGAGGTTGAAAGAGACTTGCCTTTCTCTTGGTTTGTTTACTAAACACAGCTGATGGTGACGCACATGTTGACGCCCACACAAGATTATCACCAAGAGAGGCAGCACATGTCTTGGGGATGATGATGTGATGTTGGGTGATGGATGTTGTGATGTGGATGATGGATGATGTGAAGTGGTGATGGATAATGTGATGTGGATGATGGATGATGCGAAGTGGTGATGGATAATGTGATGTGGATGATGGATAATATGTTGAGGAATTAAGTCATCGTGCTCAAGGGTTAAGTCATCGTACTGAAGGGTTAAGTCATCGTACTGAAGGGTTAAGTTATCGCACTGAAGGGTTAAGTTATCGCACTGAAGGGTTAAGTCATCATGCTCGCCAGGTCAGGTGGTCGTGCCCAGTGCCTAAGAAGTAACTTGATTCTATTTAACCTTTCATGACAGACAACACATTAGAGCTTTATATTAGAAGCATGAAAGCCATTGATTTGCAGAGACACATGTGAAAAAATTCTCTCTCTCTCTCTCTCTCTCTCTCTCTCTCTCTCTATAACTGACGTCGATATAAAACTAAACGTTAATTGTGATAGATAAAACCAGAGGCAATATAATGATCAGAGTATCTCGTGACATTTTCTTCTTTTCTTTATTTTCTCAAAGGAAAAAAGAACCTCTGGAAACCGTCCACACGACTGATCCACTTCCAGGTCATCTCGGAGACCGATTAATCTAGTTTTTCTCGTCTTCGTGATCGTTCCCTTAGCGACTGGTTCACCCCGATGCTTCGTCCGGCAGCAAAACTGGTTTGGGTTCAGGTCGTGAAGATAAGAACATGAATAGTTTGTCGGACGGAGCGCATCGGCCTGCACCAGTTTGTTCACGTGAGTCGAATGGTGTTTTTGCTTTTCACCCCAGGGAGGAAAGTTTGCAAACATTTCGTCCGAATTTTGGACTAAATTTCAGGGTAAATGTTGCCAGGTCAAGTATTATGCTCACGATCTCGAAGCCGCTTGGATCTCACGGCTCTACCTCAAGTGAAGCTGGGGTCTATTTTCAAGAGACCGAACAAATGAGGAATCCAGGTTTAAGCCTGTTTGCTTCCGGCATAATGACGGGTTTGGTTGGTGGTAGGTAAAGGCAGAATAGTAGTGAAATGGCTGGAGGTGGTAGAGGAAGCTTGCTGCAACCCGAGGCTCGTGAGGCAGAATCGTTCATTTTGCCTCATGATACACGAACACCATCCCACCAGCCTTCACAGCGCGGCGGCTGCCCAAGCAGTGGCCACTACACATCGCCAAAATATCATTTTTTTTTTTAAATATTCCGACAGGTCTCTTCGTGACATTATTACTCATTCTGTCACTTACTCACTGAGAAAATTAATCTATGCACCATTCTGAGTTCGGGCCAAGGAGATTAATTATCACAGAAAGTGAAGACGAGTCCAAAAAAAAAAAGTTTTTTCTATTTATTGATTTTATTTTTATTTTGTTAGGCGTTCTTTTGGGTGTTAGAAATGTTTTGATTCAGAGACTGGTTATTGGTTATATTAATATCAAGGACATTAACAGTCTTGGCTGGTATGTTGAAGGAAAGTCGAGGCTGGACATGCTTTTGTTTGTAAGAGGCAGTACGAGTTTGTGTCTTAGTGGCATTTATAGGAACACGGTTATCTGTACCCCATCGAGCTGCGGACTCACTTCAATTCAGTTGCAGTATCAGTATCTAGGAGTTGTACTGAGTGTTGGCGATAGAGTGGTAGGATAAACTCCTAATCAGGTTTTTGACATCAGCAAATTGTGTGTGTGTTGGTGGGAGGACTGGAGGGTAATACTGCTGTTAATGAGGGAGGAAGAACAGGGCGGGAGCAAGACGTGGACCTTGAGGCACTCCAGCGTTGATGAGGAGGTAGTGTGAGTGGGAACCATATAGATGAGGATGGTGAAGAGAAACGTGGATGTCAAGGATAACAAAAGATGGACGTTTCACATGCAAGACCTTGTCAAAAGCTATGGAAATGTCAAGGGCAACAACGTACAAATTACCGAACTTCTCAAGAGCACAGTCGAGGTTAGGGGTGTGAGCAGGTCTGTAGTGGATCGGCTATAACGAAAACCTCACTAGGTGTTTTAGAGTAGGATTAGGATGGATGTTTAGCCTCTAATCCCTTCCCTGTTTTGAATATATTTTTATTTTGACACAGACTTTATTTTGGAAGGCCTATGAAGTGAGGTATATAGTGGTGACGCATAACCCTTCAGTTGTTCGTGTCGGCTGTTCTGATTACTAACCATTTTCTTACTTACCTTACAGTACGTGACGTAAATATTATATACCTGTGTGGATAATGTCGGTCTTGTAACCCAACTCTAAGATTGTTTTATTTTGAGGATTCTGGTCCATATTAGGTTTGGTTAGATCAGGGTGTTAGGGTTGACCGGGGTACATTTGGTTGGGTTATTTAACGTTATTCACCCGAGTCTCTCTCTCTCTCTCTCTCTCTCTCTCTCTCTCTCTCTCTCTCTCTCTCTCTCTCTCTCTCTCTCTCTCTCTCTCTCTCTTTTAAGGACATTGTAACATCTTCACCACCAGTTCCTACTTCCTTTGTGAACCAGTTTCTCCCTCTCTCCCCAACACAATGCGACACAACTCCTTATGAAAAACGTCAGATATACATTAAAAACTTCCTATTTCTGTCAGTAATTCCCATATCCTTGTTCTGGTGTATCTGTTGTAAGCGCCTTATTTTTTTGCAGGTCTCTGAATGCCACAAATAAATTCTTTCCTTGTTCCATCAACTTCTTACGATTGCCTTTAACGTAAGCTTTTGACCCACAATTCTT
>CAUDMG010002504.1:2550000-2562500 GCA_958450375.1 Homarus gammarus
CGGAAATGAAAACAAAAATGAATTGACAGATGAAATACAAGGCAACAGGATTCACCATTGACAGTATATTATTTTTCTTAAGTATAAATAAACATTCCCGAACTAATAACAATAGAGGAAGCTTTTAATTCACTCAACGGAAATGAATAATTGAAGATAGATAGTGGAGTGATACGCTTGCTAAGGAAGACGGTGGACACGGCACTGAACACGGTTGTACAGAATTCGGGGATATTGTAAGAAGAATCAATAACAAAAAACAATCGATATACGTCCCTCTTAAGTTGAACACGTGATATACCTCCAGTCATCATCATTAGTCTGAAGGCACCTGTCCATTAACTGACAAGAGTCGTACATACAGATGCTGCTGCTGTTTGGGGGAAATAACAGGAAATTGATATGGTCGCCAAAACACTGATTCTAGTCGAATTATGAATATTACCCATTTTCTCTTAGCTCTTTCGTGGAATAAAAACTCCCTGCCACGTGTTAAGTAAAGCTGTGATGTGTACGAGATGTTGTGTTCACTCGGGGGGGGGGGGGAGGGCCGGGGGTAAGGCACGGCGGGGAGTAATTTCCATACCCCCCCCCCCCCCCACAACCTTGTTCAGGGATATAATTACGTTATGGAATCAGCAAGTCAAGATGTTTGTACAACAAGGCCGGGAACGAGTTGGAATAACAGACTTGTTCTCAGATTAGCATGTCAAATACCACCTGTAGACGAGGTGGCCACTACAGCAGGATGCCTCACTTCTCTGTCTCAGTCCAGTCATAACGAGGAATGATAATTATTGTACTTAGTTTAATATTAATGGGAAAATCTAAATGCATAAACAATCTTTTTTTTAACATTAATTACTGCCAGTTGACCAGAAATAATTTAGCTTTTGTGTCCCCCCCCCCCCCAACCTCTCTAGTCTAATAACTAGGTACATTATGTCTTACACAAACCTCAGCGGTGAAGAGGAACTGAGGCTCAAATCCTGTAATAATACATAATAAATCTCCCAATTTCACTAAGCACTTG
The DNA here is from genome assembly GCA_958450375.1 of Homarus gammarus. Lineage (NCBI taxonomy): Eukaryota > Metazoa > Arthropoda > Malacostraca > Decapoda > Nephropidae > Homarus > Homarus gammarus. Next base: position 2,551,034 of record CAUDMG010002504.1, read on the forward strand.
GGATGAATTGGACAGAAATTATGGCCATTACGAGAAAATATTTTGTTTTATGTCCCGGCAATAAAAATAGAATGATTCGATAAAATTCAGCAATAAGAGAAAGAATTAAATACAGGAATAGATTTCAATCAGGTTGGTGAGGAGGGGAAGGGGAACAGTGTTAGGTGACCAGGTTACTTTCAGCCCCCCTCCCCCCCTCTCTACCTCATTCCCTCCTCCAAAATGACTTCCAGCCCCCCACCACGCGCCCCTCTCCTCACCCCCTTCCCCAAAGTTCAGCCCCCCACCCCCTTTCCCAAAGTTCAGCCCCCCACCACGTGCCCCTCTCCCTCACCCCGTTTCCCAAATTGACTACCACCCCTCCTCTCCCTCACCACCCCCCCTCTCAGTACCTCAGTTGAACTCCCAGACCCTCTCATTATCTGTTCTCACCCCCGCCCCCCCCCCTCCCACTACAGTTCTCTCACCCCCCTCCCATCCCCCCAAATCAGTCTCCTCGGCTTCTCACTCCCTCTCACTTCTTCTCTTTCTCTTGCTTCTTCTCCCTTCATTTGTCTTTCTCTCCTTATTCATGGTGTTCTCTTCGCCCTTCTCTCATCTTACTCCCTTCCCCACGGCCCCTCATCATCCCCTCCATGACCACCTCTTCTCTTCACCTCTCCACCTCATCTCTCACCTCTCCACCTCATCTCTCACCTCTCCACCTCATATCTCACTCCGCCTCCCCTTCCTACGTTTCCACCTCCCTCCCCCCCACCCCCCCTCTTCTCCGGACCTTCACTCTTCCCACCACAGTTCCTAATACTCCCCCACTCTCCCTCCGCTTCCTCACGTCCCCCCTCCTCACGTCCCCCCCTCCTCACGTCCCCCCCCCTCTCCTTCCACGCTCGAGCTGTGGAGAAAGTAAAAGTTCTGCTCTGTCACGACCGAGAGGTGGACCACTCACGACCACTCACGACCACCACCACCACCATCTACCACCATCACCACCATCGCTATCTACCACTACCTACCACCACCACCACCACTAGCATCTTCTACAACCACTATCGTCATTGTTATCACCACCTACAGCCATTACTAGTACCACCACCTTCTACAACAATTACCACCACCACCACTGCAACCTGATACCAATATGCCAACCAGTCGACTATCCTACCACCCCACCTATCCACCAGCCTGCCAACCTGTCATCTAGCCATTCAGGTAAATAGTCCTCCATCCATCCCATCCGACCACTTATGTTCAACTATCTGGCCGTCGAGCCAGTTCAATATAAAGCCAGTCAGCCAGCCAGTCAGGCAGTCATCATCTCCCCAGCCAGTCAAACATCCGGTCAATCAACCTTTTGAGGCATTCAGACATAATGTTACCTCTCCATCCATCCATCTCTGCTTCCATACATCAATCCCTTCACCAATTCATCCGTTCATCATCCAACTCACCCAATGGATGATGCTCGCCTGTTGGGTGTGTGTGTGTACAGACGTGTGGGTGTACGGACGTGTGGATAAACGGGTGTACGGATGTGTGAATATACGGGGGCTTACGGGTGCGTGGGTGTGCGGGCGTGTGGATGCTAAGGAATTTGAATGGGAGGGCGCGTGGGCTATAGTGTGCGGGCGTGTAAGCCTGTGGGCGTGAGGATTTGTCAGTTTTTAAGTACTGTATGAAGGTGGTGCAGACGTGCGGGTGGGCCTGTAGTCTCCCGTCCTTTTAGGCATGCGGGTGGGATAGTCGACTTGTGGGCGTGCGAGTGAGAATGTAGGCGGACGGTGTGTAGGTCGAGTGTCTTTACGTGTGTGTGTGTGTGTGTGGTCAGCATGCTCGCCTCCCAAGCGAGCGGACTCGGGTTCGATCCCCGGGCAGGGTGAAATTTTGGGTAAGTTTCTTTACGCCATTTGCCTCTGTCTACCCAGCAGCAAGTGGGAACCTGGATGTTAATCGATTTGCGGATCATGTTCCGGGGTAATGGTTAGCCAGTGCAGTTGGCGAGTTGTCCGGTCTTCTCGGACTATTCCTTGGGCCGGCCATCCTCTATACACGAGGGACAACCATTATTATATTATAGTGTGTGAATTTTTTTTATACTATATAACGAAATTAATGGGTAAATTATATAAAATTTGACGTTAAGTTTACTTGTAGTTTATAAACCAAATTGATACGTAAAGGCGAAAATTATCTCATAAATCGTGGCTAAAGATAACTAAGTTACATCATTTAGATAGTCAAGGGACATTTGATATCGTATTTCACGTATCTTTAACATCTCCATATTGAGAGTCCAGGACATATTAACACTGAGTACGATGCTGTGAGTTAGTGCATTTTCATCCCTTGAGTACGAGATGCAAGTTATCTTCACCCCATGAGTACGAGATGCAAGTAATCATCACCCCTTGAGTACGAGATGCAAGTTATCATCACCCCTTGAGTACGAGATGTAAGTTATCTTCACCCCATGAGTACGAGATGTAAGTTATCTTCACCCCTTGAGTACGAGATGTAAGTTATCTTCACCCCTTGAGTACGAGATGTAAGTTATCTTCACCCTTTATGCACGAACTGGGAAAAGTCTTATCTGGGTCAGTGAACACACTCACCATGACACAGAGTCGTTCCCTTGCCTATGATCTCATTCGATAGAGGATTTGATCCGTATAGAATCCACAGGGCTGGTGGATATAGTCGATGCTGTTACGGTACACGTGTTGGAATCTGTCCATAGAATCAGAGGAATAAGCTTCTATGTGCAGGATTAGCGTGATAGGTTTTGTGTGTGGAATTAGCATGATAGGTTTGGTAGATAGGATTAGCGTGATAACCTTTCTCCACTAATCGCCAACCTGATTGAATGTATTCCTGTATTTGTAATGCCTCTACACTATCTGTGATAAGAATCGTATCGTCCATGGTGTATATTTGATATTACTTTACTATTAACATTTAGTCCTTCGTTCTCACTTATAACTTCTCTCATTAAGAATTCTGATAACAGTATAAATATCGTCTTACTCCCCTACCTGTAAACCATTTAGTTAGTTCATTATTTACTAACACTGCAGCCTCCTGTTACATGTAAAACAAAACAAAAAATAGAATTCTAATATCTCCTTCATTAATGCCTAATACTTTTCAAGATATGCATAAATTAGCTGTATTTTATCTTACTAAAAGCTTTTTCAAAATCAACAAAACAGACACATTTTTTTTAGACCTTGTAAAGCCTTTTTACTGGTTACGAGTCTTTTAATATGGCACCTTCCAAAATAAGATTCATTCCCTCACAAATCGTCGAGTTTAAGAAGAAGCATTTATTGCAGGCCTTCATCACTCAGTCGAGGCCACTGGTGATGTGTAATTTTGACGAGAGAATTATTATAAAAATGTCAGCGAAAATTAGTATATTGTTGTTGTTATCATTATTATTTTAAATCTGTCTTTCTTTCTTTTTGATAAATCAGTATTTTTTATATATATTTTAAACTCAAGGTCGTTTTTGGTCTGCAATTTTGACTCGAAAACTATTAAAAAAAATTGTGTTTTTTTTAAAGGTAATTTTGTGTTTTATCATAAGTTTATTATTACGAGGAATAATTATCGTACGAACCAGCTGTGTGAATCTGTAATCATCATATGTTTTTTAATTATTAATTTGTCACTAGTTGTTTATTAATGACAGCCACACCGAGAAACAATTAGATAAACTGTTATGTAATTTTACGGTCATGATTAAACTGTGTAATATTTTTTGTCTATTTTTTTGTTTATTTTTTTTGTCATATTCGTTTTACAGTTTTCCTTTTTGCATCATTTGTCAATTTTACCGATGGCGTGTTAAATGGAAAGGTTAGGTTAGGTTAGGTTTAAGCTTAAGACAATGATGTTACACACGTCAAGTTGAAGTATATTCTCTCTCACTCGTCAGCTTACTTCGAGTTTCTTATCTTTGGTTTCCATTTCCAACTTTAGCCTCACAACAGATGAAGAAAATTACGTAAACTCTCAATTCAGCGTCGTATTGAGGCGAGCGATGATGTAACCTGGGTTTAGTTCATCCCTTTTATTAAAACTCAACACGTTTTTTTTTCATCTTTTCTTATCTTTTAGTTTTAGGTTTATATCTTTAATGATTATTTATTTTAACTTATATTTCTTATTAGGCACCTTGTAAAGAGTGAATTATCTGAGAAGTTATTTGACGTTGTAATCAGTTGATGTTGTAACCCGGGTGTAAGTGATCGTCATCATTAAAATTCAGGAAACTTCTTGACCTCCTTTTGGATAGATGTAATTTTGTTTTGGTATAAGAAGATACCGTACAAGAGTAGATTAGTTAGTGTATTATCGTACATTCCAATCATTTGATCGACGATGATGCAACAGCAGCTTTTAAAAGTTGATCAGGTAGGGTCCAGCAGGGGTACGGATGGGTAGAGAAAGAGGGGGGAAGGGTGGACAGTGAGGGAGGGACGGAAGGATAGGGGACGATTTCTGTTGACCAGTACACCCCTTCCCATCCACTCCCTTCACCCTGTATTAACCTGGGGATAACATAAGATCCAAATAATACAATGAACTTCAGTATATATAGTTTTGGGCGCCATATATCTACCACCATTTTAATACCGCTAAGTGGAACGGGAAGAGTAGGGGGAGGGGAGGGGGGGGGGGGCAGGTTAGTTCAATTACATACTAACGTCTCTATTTTACGAGGTGGGAAAGGGAGGGGGGGGTGATATTTGCCGTAGGAAGCTCTTGTGAGAATCCATAATGAGAGGTCTTATAAGTACCCTCCTGGCCATCTGCTGCCCCGTCACCTGAGACACACTTGTATGGCCTTTGTTGTGCCTTGTTGGGTGTTCATCTCCTGTGTGTGTGTGTGTGTGTGTGTGTGTGTGTGTGTGTGTGTGTGTGTCTCCCTAGCCACGTGGTTAGATTTTGTGTGTTTTATTTCTTGTATGTTTTATTGGGTGTGTTTTTTTATTCTCTTGACTGGTGACTCGATGTTCGTGTGTTTGTCTGGCATCTGTTTATGCGTCATTAGGTCACTGACTCATTCATAGACTGACTGACTGACCGAGAAGAAATTGGTTCCCTGTCATATTGGTTTAACATGACCTCCATAAACTCAGTTAACCTAAAAGGGAATGCGTCTTGCCATCACGTTTATTAAGTAACTCTACCACCCACTGACAGCTAATGGCTTTCGCTCTTATTTTTATTATTATTATTATTATTATTATTATTATTATTATTATTATTATTATTGTTGTTGTTGTTGTTATATTATTATTGGTATTCTTCTTATTATTGATGCTTCTGTACTGTTTTTTTCTGTCGCTGAGTATTTTTCATGTTTCTACACACACACACACACACACACACACACACACATATATATTTTCGTTTTTCCTGTTGTGGTTTATGTCCTTCTCCCCCCGCCTCCCCTCCCCTCCCCCCCCCCCCCAACGTGTCTTTTTAAGGTAAGGTCTCCTGTGTTTGTTTGTTTACTTAGTGTAATTATATCTTATACCTGTGTGTTTACTTGTCTGTATTTGTTCTCTTAATCTGTGTTTGATGTCTTGCTTGGATTTCTTTTTGAAGTTGTTGTCTTTCAAGCTCATTGGATGTTTGTTATTTGTTCGTTGTTTTTATTAGTGTTTTATTTTTGTTTGTTTTATTGGTTTGTTGTTGTTTTATTTTGTTTGTTTTATTGGTTTGTTGTTGTTTGTTTCTTCCGTTTACCGTCTCTTGTTTTTTTATAATTATTTTTTTGTTTTATTTGTTATCAATTTCAGTGTGTTTGTATTATTTCCTGTTATACTGTCTAATGTATTTGTTTTGTTATTGTTGTTTTTGTTTTATGACGTATGGTGGGTGTTATATTTTTTTTGTTTCTATGCGCGTTATATACTTCTTCCTTACATGTTCTTACTTGTTTTTGTGTTTGTTTTCATGTGTTTTTGTTCTTGTTCTATTTGTTTTACTTATCCTTCCATGTTGTCTTCCTCATTTTTATTATGTTGTGTTTCTCTTTATCTCTCCCTACTCCCTACCCCTTCCCTCCCCCTCTTCCCTCACCCCCACACCACCGCGACCCCCATTCACCCCCCTCTTCCCTCCTTCCCTCCCCCCCCCCACCTCACACCCCCTTATCCATGTCTGCAGCCTTGACCCCTGTTATGTGCGTCTCTCTCTCTCTCTCTCTCTCTCTCTCTCTCTCTCTCTCTCTCTCTCTCTCTCTCTCTCTCTGTACTTGCTTCTTCCTTCTTCTTCTTCTTCTTCTTGATCTTCTTCTTCTTCTCCCGTGTGTTATTTAGTGTTATTTTGGGTCCGTCTTCGTTATTATTATTTTTTTTATTTGTTTATTTTCATGTTTATTTATTTGTTCTTTTAAGATGTTATTTTATGTTTTGTTTATGTACTTGTTTATTATGTTATTTGTTTGTTTGTTTGTTTGTTTGCGAATTGGATGAATATTTTTTTAAGTATTTGTTTATTTGTTTATACTAAGTCACTTCGGGTTTCTTTTTCATCAAATGAGGTTATAATTACTTGGTTTATTTATTGAGTATAATTCGTTAGTTTTTATGCCTTTCTGTTCTTACGCGTTTAACATATATTGTCAGTGTTCGTTGTGTTCAGGAAGTAGGCGGTAATGATGCCAATTAGTCTACCTGTCTGTTTTTCTAATCATGCAGGTAAAATATGTTGTGAACAGGTAATACACATATGATGAGCAATAGGTAATTTATATTCCATTATTATTATTATTATTATTATCCGACCTCTCGTTAGGTTTGCAGAAGCTGTCAATTTGTTCCATATTTTTTCAGGCGGCGTTCCCAAACTTAGAGATCTTTAATGATATCTCAGCGTTTTTTGTGAACGTTTTTTTATTTTATTTATTTTTTCTCCGTCATCACCGGTTCCCACGGACTTTTAATGATGCTAGTGCGTTCTTGTGTGCAATTTCCTTTCAAAACATCGTCGTCTCCTCCCAATTATTGAAAATTATACCTATTGCTGCGTTACACTGTGGGTTATATTTTTTTATTTTTTGGTGTGTGTCATGGAATCATCATTATTGTCGTCATTAATCATCATCAGCATCGTCATGTTATTGTTATCATTATCATCATTTATCGTTATATTTACTGTTATCACTTATCGTCGACTTTAATATTATTATTATCGTCATCATTATCATTATCATAAAAGCTGTATAATAAAAACGTAACCTCTGTATTATAAAATCAGCACCAGCACGAGCAATCACCATCGTCTGGCGTTCTCCGTGTGGGAAATTTTAACAGACGATCCTCCGCCTGCCCTCTTGATTGTAGTGGGAACATTAACTTGATATACTACCTGCAGATTAACCCCTTGAGTACAATGACGTAACGCTTAGAGTACGAATAATGACAGTTTTTATGCATTAGCCCTTTGAGTACTATGATCAAATTCGATTTAAGTACGATGTTATTGTACTCTGGGTTTAAGGCCTCGTACTCAGGGGTTAAAGAGAACATGGGACTCAAGTAGCGTGACGGGGCTACGCATTTACCCCTTCACACCTTGCGTAACGCGGGGGGGGGGGCAGGTGGGAGGGGTGACAGGAAGAGGAGGGGGGGGATAGGTAAGGGAGAAGGTATTGGGAAGGGGGAAATGGCAAGGAAGTGGAGGAGGGGAAACGGTGGGGAGGGAAGGGGGGGGTAATGGAGGGGGAGAGGGATAGTGGAAGGGAAGGGAAGGGAGGAGGGGGTGGTGTAGTTTGGGGTAGGATTAAAGGGGTGGGGGTGGGAGGCAAATATTGAGGGTGGAGGGGGGGGGGGAGTTACAGGTAAAAGTACAGGTTTAATTATATGTATAGGCACTTAGATATGCGTAGATATAGATACATGTTAAGGTACGGGTAAAAGCCGCAGTTAGAGATAAGAGTAGAAGCATAGGAAAAAAATACAGGTAGATATAAGAGGTAGAGGTAGACAGGTAGATATAGACAGGTAGAGATAGACAGGTAGAGGTAGACAGGTAGAGGTAGACAGGTAGAGGTAGACAGGTAGAGGTAGACAGGTAGATAAACATTGATACCAATAACACACTCAGGAGGACACATTCTGGCCCCTCGTTCAAAATATTGTACTTAAACCAATAGAGTATTTTGTATAATGCATCTCTGACATTTATTCGTTAATCGTGTTAATTACATATAGATAATTGACTGTGATAATGCTATTACAAAATGATTTGCTATTTGTATCCAACAATGTCCGTACGGTCGTCAGTCCAGTAGGAAAGTGTCGTGAGTTATTTTATGTTGTATTTAGTTAATGTTAGAATTACCTGAAGAATAGACACCCCTGTTTATTTCACCCGAAGGTTAATTCTCAGGTAAAATTTGTTCGCGGTGTCTAATTGATATACGTGGAATTAACATAACGAATATATCATTAATGTTAAAAACACAAGGAAAAAACTGTACCGTAGTGGGATGTGTGAGGGTACGTACCTGTTGACTTCTTCCAGGAATACCGGTACAGGTGTCGGCAGGTAGTGTCAGTAAACTTGAGGTGACTAGGAAAACAATTCTCCTCACAGCTTATTATAATCAGGAAAATAATAAACATGATGCAATTGATATATTTTTCACGTCATTGATGTTTATGTTAATGTTAAGATGTTTATTTTGTAGTTAATGTTTTCAAATGTTTAGGTTTAAGTAAATATTGCTGGTAATATCGCACGGTAGTTACGTTAAAAATGCGATATTATTATTTATATTTCCTTATATTTAACTCAGCAAGAATTAAGTAGTATTTATATATTACTTTTTATACAGTATAATTTGTAATGTAATAAAAATGTATCATTAACATTTCATTATGTTCATTTATATTAAAACATTGCTATTATGATGTCATTGTATTAAAAGTAATTAAAATATGACACTTTTAACATGTCATTATATTCGACAAGAGAGATTACCATTAACATGTCACTATATTCAACAAGAGATACTACCATTAACATGTCACTATATTCAACAAGAGATACTACCATTAACATTAAAAGATGATAATTATGAGACTAAGAAGAAAAAGGTGTGGCGTTGTGTTTCACTCTGGTGGTTCAGGCAGGAGGATAATGGTCGACCAAATGAGAACAATACAACTCACGAATTTCTAATAAATATTTAGCTTGTATTGAGAGAACCGCAAAAACCTCACAAGTATTTTTTTTGTTTTTTCTTATTGGGGATTTTAAACCGTTATTTAGAGACAAATTTGTAGATGGCTGATAGATAGAGGGATACATACATACATACATACATACATAAAAAAATTTAGTTAAACAATCCGGTAGGTAGATAGAAAGTCAAACAAACATAGAGATAGAATCAAGAGATAATTGAGACGAAACGGGCCTATTGCTCTCCCTGTGAGTGTGAAAGTCTCTCTCTCTCTCTCTCTCTCTCTCTCTCTCTCTCTCTCTCTCTCTCTCTCTCTCTCTCTCTCTCTCTCTCTCTCTCTCCCTCACACAACTCACTACCCTCATCTACACAATGGTACTAGCTCTCACTGTTCCCCCTACACACGCCACCGCCACTGTTGATACGAATCTACATGAGCACCCCGCCGTGTGTTCATCATTGTCGTGTGCTACAGGGATACAGTACATCTCTCTCTCTCTCTCTCTCTCTCTCTCTCTCTCTCTCTCTCTCTCTCTCTCTCTCTCTCTATTTATTTACTTTGATACCTGAAGGTTAACTCCCCTGTGTGTGTTTTGTTAATCTCTAGGCTGTTGTTTTTTTTGTGTCGTGTCAGCTGATGGTATTATGCAAGTTTGTTTTGTTGTAGCTGGTTGACATTAGTATATAGGCAGAATATATCATACAGGTAGAATATATAGATGGATATATCATAGGTAGAATATATCACACAGGTAGAATATATACAGTAGATGGATATATCATAAAGGTAGTATATATCATGCAGGTTATAAGATTATATGGTACAGGTAAAAGATAAGAGAGAGAGAGCAGAGAGGGTAGTAGTGGTGGCCGTCCCTCTTGACTCCACCACTCGCCAGGGTTTATGAAGGTGAGTGACCAATCTTCCAATGGGGTGACAATTTTATTCGCTTAAGATCCATTCAGACTATTTGAAAGTATTTTTCCTTCTCATTGGTGGAGCCTCGTGTGTCGCGTGTTGGCTTTATATGTGTGTGTGGGGGGGTTGAGGGAGGGGTTGTGTGTGAGTGGGTGTTTCAATCGTCCCTCCTTGACAGGCCTGGCATATGACATTATTAGGGACGTGTCACATTTTACCATAAGCTGATGAACTCTACGTAAGGAATCCACCCTCCGTACTCTTTATCTTCCATGAGTCATTAACACAACCAATTCAGGCTCTCACACTCATAAATTATAATATAAGTTAAGGAACGCAAGCGTGAAATCCGCTGCTTCCAAGTTGGGCGCTGTAATGCTTTTTTTGTGTGAATTTTCCCGTGGATAGTGATGGTGGGGGGGGGGGGGAGGCAGCTGCGTCACTATAAACACGTGGATAGTGATGGTGGGGGGGGGAGGAGGCAGCTGCGTCACTATAAACACGTGGATAGTGATGGTGGGGGAGGAGGCAGCTGCGTCACTATAAACACGTGGATAGTGATGGTGGGGGGGGGGGGGGGAGGAGGTAGCTGCGTCACTATAAACACACCGTCTTAAGCCCATCACCATGAGATAAGAGGATATCATATCTAACCTTAGGGAGTTTCTTTAGCTGTGGATACATGTACGTGTTTCTCTAATGGTCTCTCAAGGACGACTCTGATGTACGTGTCCGCCCCGAGTCTCTGCTCTATATTTTTCAACATTGTTTTCCAAAATGATATTTATGCGCGATATTTCCAATGGCAGTCATTTCAACTTCGAATTAAACGGGCGACATTAGTGTCAAAAAATAGCTTGATCTAATTATTTCGTGAGTTTATAATACGCTTATCATTTTAAACGCCCGGTAAAAGCGAGAGCTGATTGGTGACCGGTGTTACGTCATGGGTCGGCCCCGCCCACATCGCCCCAGAGCGTCGCAAATCTATCATTAATCCGTAATAAATCCGTTTAATCTCTGTAATCCCATTTTCTTTCGATTCGATTGTGGTTATGAGCCCTGACTGACGGGCCATATTAACTCGTCCGCTATATTACATTTGTGGGTCAGAAATATATCCAAACGCGGGCTAATCACTTTACAAAATGATGGTCTGATTGCCTTCAAACTCGCTGTCAAAATATATAAATGTTTTGCTGAAGGAAAAAGGATTTGAATTTGTTTAGCTTCAAACCACAAATTAAATTATTTATATTATGATAAAAAAATGAGAGACATTTGGGGTTCTTGAATGAAACTGATCTCTCGAAGTCCCTTAATTATCTATCTAGGCCTATCTATCT
>CAUDMG010002504.1:2565000-2617500 GCA_958450375.1 Homarus gammarus
TACTGTAATTCACCGCCTTCATTATTTTATGATATATTGTTCATCATTCTTATCTTAACACTCCAATTCGCCTTTTTCATCCTTTTTATATTTCATCTTTATTTTTATTTTTATTATCGCTTATTTTTCTTCATATTCATTTTCATTTTCATTATTCTTATCTTTATCAATACTCGAATTCTTTATCTCTATCTTCTTTTTTTTAGCTTTAGTCTCTCTCTCTCTCTCTCTCTCTCTCTCTCTCTCTCTCTCTCTCTCTCTCTCTCTCTGGCATTGGTTCTACTTCTCACACATTTTGGTTTATATTTCATGAGGGTTTATATTGAGAATTATACGCCAGGTTTATACTCGACCCGATGTTGGTCTATACTGTGTGTACTCTGACAGATGTTAAGCATATCTGAGTCTCATCCCGTTAGCATGTGTTTAGCACGTATATATTCACAGTTCAGTGTGTGTGTGTGTGTGTGTGTACTTTCGAAACACGTGAACTTGTATGAAGCCATCCATCAGCCAGGTGACTCCATTATCCACCAGGTGACACCATTATCCACCAGGTGACACCATTATCCACCAGGTGACACCATCATCCACCAGGTGACACATATGATGGTTGACGTGACCACACAATAATACTTGCTTTCCACCGGTTCTCATAGACGCCCTCCTAACCTAACCTAACCCAACCTAACCTAACCTAACCAAACCATCCCCGATATTTATAATGGTAGTATCTGTTAGACTTATCCCATCTATTTATAAAGTGATTTAGTTATCTCATAGTCTTGACAGAGTGAATTTATGAATCACCTGAATTATTAACAAGAATCTGGTATGACTTTACCTGTACAATTTGTCTTTATTTTCGATTTGGGGAAACATTACCTTTTGCTCCATCCGAGTTCGAGGGGAGGTGAATGGTTGTGTCTCAGTACCACTCAAATTTATTCTCTCCTTTACTGTTGATGGGAATAAAGGTGTTACTGTGATGGGAGGGATGTGTTAAGCCTCTCTTGGTTATGATTTTTAATATGGGAGAGTTAGTTGTACCTTTTGTTATTGTTGTTGTTATGGGTAAGACGAAAGAGTTGTTAGAGTGTTGTAACTACTGGACACTACTTCCTTCTCCCCCTCCCGCTACTAGTGTTCCCTCCTCATGGTGTTATCACCCCTGTTCCCTCCACAAGGCAGTAAGGGCCCTCAACCTCCCTCCAGGTCCTTCAGTCATCTCGTGTGGTGTTTTTATTGGACTCTATTTAGAATTCGTCTTGTCATGTGCTTATGTTTCTCCTCTTTCTTTTTACTGTGTTTGAACGTGCACAGGAAGCGGAATGATCTTGTCTCCACCACACCATACTTCCTTCCTTCCTTCCTTCCTTCCTCCCTCCCTTCCTTCATTTATTCCGTCCATTTTCTCTTCCTCGAGTCGAAGAAAAATGGAATTTATAAAAGCTGTTCATATGGATGACTAATAACACAGTATTACCAGCATTGGAAAATGGTCCGACAATTTAGGCCATTTTTTTATCTTCATTTGTTACTGATCGACGCTTGAGGTCCTTAGGTTTACCCTCCCCCACACAGCGCCTCATCGTCCCGTGCTGGCGCGTGGTGAGGTGAGGGGGAGCACAAATTGCTTTTGGTATACTGTAGAGGGTAGGTGGAAGCCTCTATAGACAGTGTAGGAAAAAGAGGCTTCCCTTGACCCTGGCCTCTGTACGACCTGGGAAGGAGGTTTTCACTGACCTTAACACGTGGGCGTAGGTTTGTGTTACACCCACCAGTCTATTAGTTCACGTGTTTTTCCTGCACACACACACACACACACACACACGTTAAAGTACCTAGCGGGAATAATCATTACATATTCCTCAGTCATTTTCTCTTTAGTAAGAAAATACACAACAAGAGCAAATGCTTTTATTTATTTATTTTTTTACCGTGGTATAATTATTTGTAGATTGATGAACCGGATTATTTTAAAATGGTTAATTAACATCTGGCTCCTGGCGAACCCACCACTTTCCATCAGGCAAAAGCCACACTACACCTCACCTCACACTTGTGGCGGCGACGAGAAAGATAAATATTTTTGTGGTGTTCCAGCATCCGGTGACTAAATGTTGTAATTATGATGGATTGGAATTTACAGGAAGTACCAGAAATCACTGATAATTATAGATTGTGTTAGGATTAATTAATTATTTTACAAGCACTTAATTTAATATTTACTTAAGTGTGATATACTGTATACGTTCATTGGGCGTTTAAGATTGTCTTGCTAAAAGTTTTGTTACTTATGAGGATAATTTGTTTACATGTGATATATTAATGAAGTGTTGGAAACTGCTGTGAGGTTTGTGTATGTTGACGATGGAACTCAATGATGCAGTCTCGCAGTCTCTCTCTCTCTCTCTCTCTCTTTAGGGGTCAAGAACGTTTTCTATTTAGACAAGTTACTCTCGGGAATGTTTGTGTCAGCATCATTTTATTGTTCCCTTGTTACATGATACGTGTTACTGTGTTAGAACTTAGGTGTTGATGCTGATGTAGTCATATCATTGGCCAGCTCAGTCCTTGTAAACAATGAGTGGTTACAAGCAGTGGAGTTCAGGGCCTCATCCTTGAAGGTTAAAGGCTTGATCTTTTGGGCCGTTGGGATTCGCACAAAAATCTGAGTGTCCAAAATTGGCAACTGCAAATTTGTTCCTGTATAACAAACTAAGAATAGAACGAAGGATAAATATATCCTCAATTTAAGAAGAAGAAAATCTGATGACGAAATATTGCTTCTCAGTTTATATCGCAATAAATAATTAAGTTAGTCTGTTTCAAGTTTTAATAATACATGTCGACTGTGAAATACTGTAAAGTGTGTTAAGTGACAGACATTGAGGCAGAGAGAGAGAGAGAGAGAGAGCGAGAGAGAGAGAGAGAGACAGACAGAGGGAGCTACCTTGTTGGCGAGTCTCTTGAACGGGTGTGAAATTAATATATATATTTCACGCGGCTTTAGATATGAATAAATGGTCTCTGATGTACATGGTTAATATATAGCACTGCTGATTAGAAGTCTTAAAATGCTAAAATAAATCATGATCCTTGGCAGTGTGGAATAATCATAAAGCAAAATACATAATGTTTCTCAGTGTAAATTATTATTAAGCAACATACATAATAAATTGTGGAGGGATATAATATTATCATAACATGTCGTATAATTGTATATTTTTCATTATAATTATTGGTAGATAATTTTTTTTTTACACTGCATCAGACATATTAATTATTGACATTGCAAAGTTATTATTATTCAATGTACATCATAATTCAGAACAATATAATGGCAATAATTATGATAAGGGTGGGGGGGAGGGAAATAAGCCGGAATTGCCACCGGGATAACTAACAGGTGGGAGACACACACACACCCAACAACACGACACAGTTCTATATCATTATCTAAATCATTATAGAAGTTAATATCATGACAGAGAGAGAGATGTTATGAAATAGAATTGTAATCAACGAGGTGGCGGTGATGGTAGAGTGTTTCTGAACATTTATATTGTACAGATTCTACGAGGTACGGAAATTTGATGCTCGGTTGTTGGTGTAGCAGAAGTATTTTAACTACCAGAGAGATGGCAATTATTAATGTGACGATGAGTTCAATGGACTTTTTCATATAGTAAAGACATCAGATTTTACATCCACCCTCATTATTATTGAGGTGAAGAGGGGGCTTTCACTGCCCTTTCTCTCCCCCCTCCCCCTTCCCCTCCTCCCCTTCCCTTCCCCCTTTGTTTTCAATCAGATGACTTCATTATCACACCAATCTTTCTTTTTTCCACTAAAATTTGATCAATTAGTTTAAGAATGAAATTATGTCTTGAAGTGTAAAAAATCTTATTCAGGATGTGGTTGTTGCGTTAAATTGAAGCCCTAAGGTACTTGGTATTTTAACCTGTTGTCCCGTGTAATGCTGGACTGGTCTCTCTCTCTCTCTCTCTCTCTCTCTCTCACACACTCACACACTCACACACTATTTTTTTTCGTCTTGGTGTATAAAGCTTCTGTTGAGGCTGCCCTGAGGAAGTAATGTGATGGATACGGGTCATACTGGATCCTGTTTCTGTTAGCCTTCAACCCAGCGTAAACATTAGGATCAGTGACCATTAGATTGTGTGGTTAATTAAGTCTTGTTGTTATACGTATTAGATGTTGCTTTACCCTTTCAGCTAACTTATGGGGATTTACCACGTATTTTCTTCAGTTCTAAAGCCGTTTTCTTCCTAGAGTTGCGGTTTGTTGCTTTTCACTTTGTTTTAATGTGTTTTTGTATTGTGTGGTGTGTTTTGTTTGTGTTTTTATGATTTTATTTGTTTTTTTTTTCATGTTTTTTCCGTGTTTTTGTTTGTATTAGTGTCTTTGCTGGTGTTTTGTGGGTTTTTTGGTGATTATATATATTTTTAAATTGTTTTCGTATCCTGGAACTTCTTATTTTAATTTAAGCTATTGACACTATACTTGCTGTGTTGCCTTATCATCATTATCGTCATCCTTCCCTTCTTCTCTTTCTCTGCCTCTTCCTCTTGACTACTATTATGCCTATACCTTCTCTTCATCTTCATTTTTCCTCAATTCCTCACCCATTTCCTTCTCTCCTTTATCCCTTCTCACTTACTCACCCTGGAAGTACCGTGACAGCATCCTTGTCATGTGTGTGACTGTTAACCCTCATGTTTTTCCACCTTTTGTGTGTGTGTGTCTGTGTATGTGCTTGTGTGTGTGTGTGTGTGTGTGTGTGTGTGTGTGTTTTGTGAGTGTTATCATCTACTTTTTTGAAGGTTTGTCTTGCATTCTTCCCTGTGCTTGTCCAGTCGTCACTCGTTGATTGGCCTGAATTGGAGTGGAGTGGAGTGGAGTGGTTATTGAAGGTAGTTTATATGACACACACACACACACACACACACACACACACACACACACACACGAACCGTTCACCCATCACAAGAACGACCCACAAGACAGCAGCACGACAACGGAAATACGCGAATCATGGCACTAGACTACTCGATCTTTTCATTGATAAAAAGTCAAGACGTGAGCTGCCCGCGTTTCTATCACGCCTTCACTGACATTTGGGCTGAGAGAGAGAGAGAGAGAGAGAGAGAGAGAGTAAAAAAGCATTGTGTGAGTGAGATTTACCGAGCGAGGCCGTCAAACTATAGCTGGAGAGAGAGAGAGAGAGACAGCGTTCGTTTTTCTTCACATCGACAACGTGAGAGATTTATACATTATGGCTTATGACTTATCCTACACACACACACACACACACACACACACACACACTGAACGTATTCCCATCACCAGCTTAGGAGAGATGTAAGACGGATCTCTCATGACATGATATTTAATTTTGTATCTGTGTCCTGGGTGTGTTCCGTGTTACCTGGCCGAGCTTACCACACCCACACTGTTCTGCCACCACACCCACACTGTTTTGCCACCACACCCACACTGTTCTGCCACCACACCCACACTGTTCTGCCACCACACCCACACTGTTCTGCCACCACACCCACACTGTTCTGCCACCACACCCACACTGTTCTGCCACCACACCCACACTGTTTTGCCACCACACCCACACTGTTTTGCCACCACACCCACACTGTTTTGCCACCACACCCACACTGTTTTGCCACCACACCCACACTGTTTTGCCACCACACCCACACTGTTTTGCCACCACACCCACACTGTTCTGCCACCACACCCACACTGCTCTGCCACCACACCCACACTGTTCTGCCACCACACCCACACTGTTCTGCCACCACACCCACACCATCTGTTGGGGCCACACATTCCCACCTGTTAGAACCACACCTAACCACCAGTTAGGGCCACACATCGCCACCTGTTAGGGCCACATCTGACCACCTGTTGGAGCCACACCTCACTACCTGTTAGGGCCACACTTCACCACCAGTTAGGGCCACACATCACCACCTGTTAGGGCCACATCTGACCACCTGTTGGAGCCACACCTCACTACCTGTTAGGGGCCACACTTCACCACCAGTTAGGGCCACACATCACCACCTGTTAGGGCCACATCTGACCACCTGTTAGGGCCACACCTTACCACCTGTTGGAGCTACACCTCACCAACTATTTCCTGTGGCCAGGTGTCGGGGGGGTCGAGTTGTTAACGGCCCCACCTGCCCCTGAGGGCCTGGCTGGTCTACCATGAGAGGCTCGTGTTGGGGCCTGGCTGGTTGGCGGGTCATTTAGGGGAGACAACTTTTACTGCTGCCCCTCGTATAGTGCTGCGTGTTTATGTGCTTTAAAAAAAACACACATACACACACACACACACACACACACACATACACACACACTACATCACTTGCCACTGTATGGCATCTACTTGTGGGCCATCTATCTGATTATGGCTAATGAATGTCTGCTAATTAATAGTAACTTATGTCAGAATAACAACATCATATAACAGACGAAGATTCTGAGATAATTGATGTTAAAATCCAAATTCCCCTTTAACCTGTATGACCCTCAAGTAGTTAAGAGATACTATTACCACAAGTCGTGAGGAAACTTTATCCACACCCGTAACTCATAACTAATATAGAATTTCCCTCTTAAATAATTTGTATCTTCTTTCCCTAACCAGTAATACCAAAACCGTCACGCCAGACATCACGGTGTGTATATTTTTAGCTCGGAAGATGGATTCGTCATCGCCGTGCCTCGACATTACTTATGCTTCCTTATCCGGGGAAAATATGTGTAACTTGATAGCAAAATAGCGGTTGGTGGCAGCCGTGATGTCATGTTGTGGAACTAAACACATGTGGGGTGGTGGGGTAGGTAGGTCAGGGGGTAGGGAAGTAGGGGAACCTATAGGTAAGTGGTGGGGGGAGGGGGAGTGAGTCAGTTAAAACTCCAATATGTAATGTATGTTAGCTTCTACCACCCTCTTCACTCTGCCCCACCTCACAATACCCCATTTCACTCTGCACCACCCCACCTTACCCCACCCTACTTTCCCCTAAATAACCCACCTTAACTTGCTCCACTTCACCCCACCTCACCCCACCTCACCTCATCCCACCTCACCCCACCTCACCTCATCCCACCTCACTATGCCTCACCCCACCCCACACCTGATCTACCTCATTAGGCCCACACCTCACTCTACCCCACTAAGCTCCTCTTCACCTTGCCCGACCTCACCTAACCTTCCCCCACCGTGCTCCGCCTCATCCTACCCCACCTCCCTGACTCGTTCGCTATTCCTGGCCCTGACCAGATCTCGGGGGAGAGGGGGAGACGGATATGGGAAGGAAGGGAGGGGAGAGGGGAGAGTGTACCTGATTTCCATATTAGAATCGGGAATGATACAGACTGTGTGAACCCCCGTGTGTGTGTGTGTGTGTGTGTACAAAGGTAGATCGATTGACAGATACATGTGTGAATAGATAGATAGAAGTGTGTGCATATACTGGACACACACACACACACACACACATTTGTCATAAAGTGTAATGCATAAATGTCCTTAGGAAAGAAAACATAAGAATATAATCCGGGTTAAGTGGAAAATAATAATTAGAAAAACAAATATAAACTTGAACGGATCAGCGGCAAAAAAAAACAGAATATGAAATTGCAGAGAAATGTGAATGTTTTAATAGGAAAAAATTATAATACTGAAATAAAGCCTGAATGAGATTATTGAATAATTGAATGAGACAAGAATTACATGTACAAGTTGCAAGAAAATAATTTGAAAGTAAAATGAATAAAGAATAAAAAATAAACGTTTAGATAAAATAGATAAATAATTGAAAAGAAAACTATGAAAGAATCAGGAAATAAAGTGATGCTAAAATTCCGTAACAGTATAAAAAAAACTAGAGCAATCAAACAACCAAACAAGCAAATATAAACAATACTAGACAGACCTGTTCAGTAAGTGCGTAAACCACAATAAGAAGAAGATCCCCCCACATGCCACACTCACTTTACGTCAGATGAGAGAAGGCGGACACTGAGTTGACCAAACAAGTGTGTAAATAATTTGTGGTATAGCCGGAATAATGCTCTCGGGGCTCATAATTTTGTGAGATTTGTTAATTGGGGCTCATAATTTTGTGAGAGTTGTTAATTGGGGCTCATAATTTTGTGAGATTTGTTAATTGGGGCTCATAATTTTGTGAGAGTTGTTAATTGGGGCTCATAATTTTGTGAGAGTTGTTAATTGGGGCTCATAATTTTGTGAGAGTTGTTAATTGGGGCTCATAATTTTGTGAGAGTTGTTAATTGGGGCTCATAATTTTGTGAGAGTTGTTAATTGGGGCTCATAATTTTGTGAGAGTTGTTAAAGTTATTATTTGAATTTGTGTGGTTGTTCCGGACTTCCTAGCATGCTCAGAATATGCTGTTACAAGTTACTAGCGTATAATGTGTAAAAGTGGATGGGGGGGGGGGGGTGTTCTGGATACTTAGACCATATAACGATGTGTTTTTTTATGGGTAATGGAGGAAAACACTTCAAAGAACATACTCAGGATATGACTAGTTTCCTCGTTTCAAGAGTAAGGAGAGAGAGAGAGAGAGAGAGAGAGAGAGAGAGAGAGAGAGAGAGAGGAATAATATACTCATAACATATTCGGGATATAACTTACTTCCTCGTTTAAAAGGTGAGGAGGAACTACGCCATCAAACTCATAGTATACTGAGAATATGACGCATCATCCTTCTTCATGTTATAGATCCGAGTAGCCGCGCATTGTCTTAGTATAACCACGTGTCATATTTATATTTTTTTGTGAGAGAGTATTGGTATACTGAGAATTGACGTGTTCTTAGCTTTCAGGAATATTACTCAGCGTAGTATACGGATATGGCGGCGGTATACTTAGAATTCGCATACTACAGCATACCCACGCAATGCACGTCATATTCCGCGATAAACGACGCTAGCATACTCAAGAGGTTAGACTCAATATTATTGCCC
Source organism: Homarus gammarus (assembly GCA_958450375.1). Taxonomy (NCBI): domain Eukaryota; kingdom Metazoa; phylum Arthropoda; class Malacostraca; order Decapoda; family Nephropidae; genus Homarus; species Homarus gammarus. Next base: position 2,574,050 of record CAUDMG010002504.1, read on the forward strand.
GTTTAGTCTTATGCTGTTATACAAAAACATACCAGCATACTCGGAGCATAGTTAGAATATACCCATTCATCTGGTCTCATACTCGCAGAAGAAACAACACACACACACACACACACACACACACACACCGACATACTCAAGGGCTTAGTCAGCATATAACCCTACTCATCTCGCCTCCGTCTCCCAGAAACTCTACCAGTATACTAAGAAGAAATCGCAGAATATACTTATACACCCCGGCACGCCCTCCCGCTGCTCCCTCCACGGCTAATATAGACAATAGATCCAACCACACTGTGTCATCGGCGACTCCTCAGAACACACACACACACAATGATTCACCTGCCTACACCTACACTCACTCACTCACTCACTCAAAGTTCAATATTCCCCCACCTGCTTCCGCTGGGGTTAAAATCCAGTCTCGAGTCTCCAGTGTATTTAGATTCGGGTCAATTGAGGTGTGTCTGTATGTATGTGTGTGTGTGTGTGTGTGTGTCAGGCGGGCGGGGGTGGAGGTCAGTCTCTCTCCTGACCTTTACTGTTCGAGGTTGTCTTTGTTTTGCGGATTCTCTCTCTCTCTCTCTCTCTCTCTCTCTCTCTCTCTCTCTCTCTCTCTCTCTCTCTCTCTCTCTCTCTCTCTCTCTCCATAAACTTCACTTCTTGATATCATTTACTCGGTGTATATACAAGGGAACAACAAATAGCCTAAGTTAAATCACTCGTCTGATCTATATGTAAAAAACACATATACACAAACTTTCTCCTCTTGGTATATTGTATAAGTTCTTATTTGGTGTATTACGATCATCATATTTTACCATTTTTTTTTATCTTTACAATTAAAATAAATATCATCCGCTATATATTTTTGAATTATTTGTTTATTTGTTATTCATTTTTTTATTATTATTTGATTTATTTCTTGATTATTATTGTTTTTATATTGTTTATTGTTTATTTTTCTTTACTTCCTGTTACTCAAAAACGTAATGAGTGTTATTTTTTTTTCATCTTGTGTTTGAGTAAAGGTGTTCTCCTTGTGGCGGGGAAACATTCATTATCAGTTATGTGACCTCACTCTAGTCTCTTTTCCTGGATAATTTATATGATTGTTATATCAGCTTTTGAGAGAGTTTATATATTCTTGACTTGTATATCTCTTTAATATATATAGTTATCAATAATTCCTTTAATCTTTTATTTATATCTATCAAAATTTCCACGTATTTAAGATAACAAGCTATATGTACCGGAGTGATACAGTTATCGAGGTGATCACCACAAGTGGGCTATATATTTTGTTAATGATATTCCCACATCACTCGCTTTTTTCTTTATCCTGACGACTTCATATTAGTTAAATTTTAGTTTTTCAAAGACCCCCTTCCCCTCCCCCCCTCCACAAACACTACCTGAGTTTGGTACAGTTCGTGTGGGTCTCTTTTTAGCTTTGTCGTGTAGAGGTGGTCCCATAGGTGGTCTTCCGCAGAGAGGTAAATGGATTAAGAATGTGGAATATTTGTTTTAGTGATTTTGTGATTGTAAGGGAATGGGATGTTTTGGTTAACTTATCTCTTGTATTATCCCTGTTCAAGACTATTTTTCACTGTTCAAGACTATTTTTCACTGTCCAAGACTATTTTTCACTACCCAAGACTATTTTTCACTGTCCAAGACTATTTTTTTTACTGTCCAAGACTATTTTTTACTGTCCAAGACTATTTTTTACTGTCCAAGACTATTTTTTTGCTGTCCAAGACTATTTTTCACTGCCCAAGACTATTTTTCACTGTCCAAGACTATTTTTCACTGTCCAAGACTATTTTTTACTGTCCAAGACTATTTTTCACTGCCCAAGACTATTTTTCACTGTCCAAGACTATTTTTCACTGTCCAAGACAATATTTCAGTGAGGTTCATAGACCGAGATAGCTTTGGCATTTAATTTGGCATGAGTCAAAAAACGCGGAAAATATCTAGATTATCGTCTCTCTCTCTCTCTCTCTGACATCACCTTCATAACTCAACCTGTTCAGATGTAGCACAGCCTAGACATGTTCTGTGATGGCTCTCATTGGCTGAGGATGATATTTATTTATTTATTTATTTATTTATTTGGTGGAATGGGAGAGATTGTGTGTTGTATAGTAGTTTGGAAATGAACTCTATTGTATGTATGTATGTATGTATGTAAGTGTTGTTTGTTTTATAGTACCAGGTTTTGTTAGAATTGGTGTTAATCGTGCGTGTCTCCGGGTTAGGTTAGGTAAGTGAGATAAACTTGTATTACTTAGTAGACTCGTTATATGAGGAAGGATAATATATACACGTTGGATAGAGTTTATATACAGTTAAAGCGTTTTAACCCAAAGATATACAGTATATACATTATTATACACGATCCCATAATAAGTTATTCATGATCATACAATAGCCATTAATTCGAGTTGGTTTATGTACGATTAATTAGTTTTATTTACGGTAATTGACTGGTAATTGACATACAAAACTACAGGAATGCCTTTTGAATATTGGTTGGTTATGTCTTGTAATATATGACCTATTATAGCAGATATAATATCCTGGTGCAAAGGAGACACAGCTTAACACAGTAGCCACCACAATAACATTTAACAACACTCATAACAATCACAACAATTGAGCCACCACAATAACAATAGTAACTGGATCACTCATAACAATCACAACAACAACAACAACAACAACAATTGAGCCATCACAACAACAACAACAACAAATGAGCCACCACAATAACAATAGTAACTGGATCACTCATAACAATCACAACAACAACAACAAATGAGCCACCACAATAACAATAGTAACTGGATCACTCATAACAATCACAACAACATTTACAACAACTGCAACATACAACATACAACAATACAACTACAACACCAGCAACAGGAGTATAGTACCAACAGAGGGCCAGGGTGTATGATTGTATTTATTAATATACAATACATTTCTGTATGATTCATTGAACTCCGTCGCTTATTAACTTTTGGTTCCAATAAAACCTATTAAAACTAATCATCTAATTAAGCGTAATATATTGGATTGTTTTCATTAGTCATAACTGCTAATCACCTCGTTAGGGTTTGTCGTTGGACGTTAGTGTGTGGAGAATGAACCATTAAGGTACACGGTTTAGGTAATTACTACAGCAAAACTGCCCCCCCCCCTTACCCTACCCTCCTTCCTTCGATAAGCCAATTATGGAGCGGATGTATTAAAGATCAGCCTCTCTCTCTCTCTCTCTCTCTCTCTCTCTCTCTCTCTCTCTCTCTCTCTCTCTCTCTCTCCATTATAACCATTCTCATTATTTCTCTAGTTTAGCTCCGTTGTGTCTTGGTTCATTGTATGTTAATATAATGTTATTTTTCTCCGCGTCATCTTGCCGGCCAAATAGCCAGTCAGGTCACCAGAACCGGTTAGGTGGAATAAAAGCTTCAAGTAAGGCCGTGTGTCGTGTTAATAGTGCAGGTGGCACAGGTGGGGTGTGGCACAGGTAGGGTGTGGTACATGTCGGGTGGGGTACAGGTAGGGTGTGGTACGGGTGGGGTGGGATGTGGTACAGGTGGGGTGTGGCACAGGTGGGGTGTGGCACAGGTAGGGTGTGGCACAGGTAGGGTGTGGTACATGTCGGGTGGGGTACAGGTAGGGTGTAGTACGGGTGGGGTGCAGGTAGGGTGTGATACGGGTGGGGTGGGGTGTGATACGGGTGGGGTGTGGCACAGGTGGGGTGTGGTACAGGTCGGGTGGGGTGCAGGTAGGGTGTGGTGCAGGTAGGGTGTGGTGCAGGTAGGGTGTGGCACAGATGGGGTGTGGTAAAGATGGGGTGTGGTGCAGATGGGGTGTGGTACAGGTGGGGTGAAGTGACAGAGGTGGGAGAGGTGTGACACAAGTGAGAGAGGTGTGACACAAGTGGGAGAGGTGTGACACAGGTAGGGGGGTGATGTGAATGGGAGAGAGAACGGGGAAGAGGAGGAAGAAGGAAGGGGAGATGATGGGGAGGGGGAGGGAGGGGGAGACAGAGGTGAGGGGGAGGAATTGTCGTGAAAGGTCATGAGGTTAGAGACACGACAGACGACGGTAGTTCCTCCTCCCCCTCCTTCCCCTCCTCCTCCTCCTCCTCCGTTCCTACTTTCCTTCACTGCCTCCACCGTTCCTACTTTCCCTTCTACTTCCTCCTCCTCCTACTCCCCCATTCACTTCCCCATCTTTATTCCTCCTCCATCACTCATATCTTCCTTTCCCTCACGTCTTCCCTTTATTCCACTTCCTTGGATTTCTCGCCCCTTCACCTTCCTTCTGTCTCCAACTTCCTTTCCACTCCTCGCCTCCCTTACTTCTACCTCTCCCTTCTTTTCCACTCCTCCCTCCTTCACTTTTGTTTCTCCCTTCTTTCGCCCCTCTCCCCCCTTCACTCCTACCTCTCCGTTCCTTCCTAATCCTCCCTCACCTTTTCCCACTCCTCCTCCCGCACCTCTCCCCGTCTTGGTGTTGTGGACGGTGTACCTCTCACGTCGACGCCCTTATTCAGCCCGCGTATATAACTACGCTTCGTAACGCAGCCTCGTCCCTCCTCCCCCCTCATACACACACACCCATGCTGCCCACACGACGCTTATTCATCATGCTACCCACACACTCATGCTCCCCACACACTCATGCTACCCGCACACTCATGCTCCACACACTCTCATGCTCCCCACACCCACTCATGCTCCCCACACACTCATGCTCCCCAAACACTCATGCTCCCCACACACTCATGCTCCCCACACACTACCATAAACCATCCCATGTCTTACTATGACACTAATATTATCATAATTTATCTATCTATATATCACCATAATCTATCCCCACACAGTGCCATAACAGTCTCCATAAATCATCATAATCTGCACTATATCACACACACACACACACACACACAGACAGTCATTTCCCGGTTTTCCTTTAATTACGAGCCAATAATTTAATCTAGGCTACTGCCATTATATAAAGTGAATTGCCTAGTCACGGATATTGTCTTGGTGTGAAATTACTTACCTGCCTTTGGCCCGACTTTCTACCTTCACCTGTTGTCTTCTTAATTAGGGGAAAAAATATTAATTACGGTAATTTATGGGGAGGAAAAAAATTGCACTGGGGGTAATTGACTGTGTGATGGGGGGTGGGGGGTGGGGAGGGGGGTGACATTGTACTCAAGGGGTTAAATTATCTTGCTCACTGGGTTAATTCACTGTACTCAGCTAGTTGGCATCGTACTCAAGGGGTTAAACTATCCTACTCACTGGATTAATTGACTGTACTCAGCTGATTGGTATCGTATTCAAGGGGTAAAATTATCTTACCTCACTGGGTTAATTGGTTGTACTCTGCCGTGTTAGCGTTGTACTCAAGGGATTAGTTTGAGTGCTGTGTGTTGATGCCTTGAGACCAGGTTGGGAGTGTGCTGATAAAGTTTTGTATTTAGAGGAAGTTAAATAGTACTAAGGGCGGGTTAAGAATAGTATTTAGGTCAGGTCAGGTCAGGTTAGGTTAGGTTAGGTCAGGTAGGTCAGGTTCAGGTTAGGTTAGGTTAGGTCAGGTTAGGTTAGGTGAGGTGAGGTGAGGTGAGGTGAGGTGAGGTTAGGTGAGGTTAGGTTAGGCTAGGTTAGGTTAAGTTTGGTTAGAATGATAGTTATTACTTAAGGAAAACTTATAAGTGCATAAGACAGATTGAATGTTACTTAAGGCATGCTAAAACGGGTTTACCCAAAGCAGGTTAAAAGTGCTTACATAAACAGGCTAAGAAATACTCAAGGTAGGACTGGACGATGAAACTACACACACACACACACACACACACACACACACACACACAGCCTGCGGTGAGGCAAGTAATTCGATTTAATATGATGGCATTTGGTCATTGAAAGTATACCGTATTAATAATGCAGTTAAGAATTCTGTTATCGAGAAACAAGTTAAATTAGGTTTAGTTAGGTTAGGTTAGGTTAGTGTGTGTGTGTGTGTGTGTGTGTGTGTGTGTGTGTGTGTGAGAGAGAGTCCATAGGCGTAATATACTGTAGTGTGGTGGTAGTGGGCTGTGGTCGGGAGGGAGACCTCAATACAGCATTAAGTAGTGAGCTAGTGTATATTGTGAGCTCTACCGTTACTTCTACAACACTCACTGTTACTGTCTATAACCACTCACTGTTACTGTCTATAACCACTCACTGTTACTGTCTATAACCACTCACTGTTACTGTCTATAACCACTCACTGTTACTGTCTATAACCACTCACTGTTACTGTCTATAACCACTCACTGTTACTGTCTATAACCACTCACTGTTACTGTCTATAACCACTCACTGTTACTGTCTATAACCACTCACTGTTACTGTCTATAACCACTCACTGTTACTGTCTATAACCACTCACTGTTACTGTCTATAACCACTCACTGTTACTGTCTATAACCACTCACTGTTACTGTCTATAACCACTCACTGTTACTGTCTATGACCACTCACTGTTACTGTCTATGACCACTCACTGTTACTGTCTATAACCACTCACTGTTACTGTCTATGACCACTCACTGTTACTGTCTATGACCACTCACTGTTACTGTCTTCACTAATTACTGTTACTCTGCACCACTCACTCACTGTTACTCACCACTCACTCACTGTTACTGTCTATAACCACTCACTGTTACTGTCTATGACCACTCACTGTTACTGTCTATGACCACTCACTGTTACTGTCTTCACTAATTACTGTTACTCTGCACCACTCACTCACTGTTCCTTTCCACCAGTCACTGCTACTTGACTCACTCAGTGCCCCTCCACCTTAATCACCCTCTGCGTCATTATCCACTACTCCTTCTGCTACTCCTACTCCTGCTACTCTACCTACTGTGCCTTAACTGCTGGGGACATTTTGTGTACTTTTTTACTCGGCATAATTAGAGAGAAAGGGAAACTGGTATTTGATAATTATGTAGATGAAAAAAGCAACTGTTTATTTTTCCTGCTAAATTACCTGGACAAATAAAATATATATTAAACCTGTTTCTCCCTTACGTGTATATATAAAAGACGTATTAGACTTTATTATACTTTACGTGTACATATAAAACACATATTAGACTTTACTTGACGTGTATATATATAAAACATATATTTTTATCGTGCGTCAGGTCGTTTCGTTCAAGAATTGTAGGTCGTATCTGCCATTAATTTATATGACCACGCATGTATATTATAGATTCAATATGTATATATAGAGAATTTTAATATACAATATATGTAAAATGTTCATTATACATGTAATATTCTCTCGTGTTTATATTTAATCGACTATCAAACGCTCAACATTTTCTGACATTCTTCACGACACTACAAGGAGGACTCAATAAAATCTAGATCGCCAGTGATTTCCGCTTGTATCTTCTTTATTATTTACTGTAGTGTGTGTGTGTGTGTGTGTGTGTGTGTGTGTGTGTGTAATTTGTTATTTCATCGTTATTATTATCGTATTTCAACGCAAGAAATTATTAAAGTACAAGATGGGGAAAATTTACCTATCATTATATATTGTCTGTGTAAAAAAAAAAAGAATTAAAATCATGATATTTTGAAATAGTTTAAAGTGTGAAGAATTAAACATTAGGTCAAAGTGATTACAATTTGTGCAGGGGTATTTATTATGATACGATTTTTGGGTGGTAGATACGTGAAGCTCTCAACCTAACCTAACCAAACCTAACCTAACCTAACCTTACACGGGGTTTACGGTGTTTTATAAGTGGTATGTGAGTGTGTGCTTTAAATGGATAGGAAATGATCTCTCTCTCTCTCTCTCTCTCTCTCTCTCTCTCTCTCTCTCTCTCTCTCTCTCTCTCTCTCCCTCTCCCTCCCAAAAGGAAAGAAATACAGAAACGCAATAAAGTTAAGCATAAGAAATCTCACTTCTTAAACACAAATATGCATAAAAACGAATAAACCGATAAAAGATAAAACGAATGAAGAAATAAAACGATCAGAATATAAACCGAAAAGAAGAATGATAAAAGAGACAAAAAAAAGTAAAAGGAATGGATGAGGAAATGGGAAGAAAAATCTAGGACGAGGTGTGATGGAAAATGATGAAATGTTTTATTGTGAAGAAAAAGAATTGAGAATACAACACGTAGTATAAATAAATGTAAAGAAAGAAAACAAAATATATACGTATTTCCGTGAGTGTTATGATGATGGGGAAGGAAGAACACATAGGGATTATTTGGGGAATATAATGTTTCTTAAATGTTTCTCAAGGGTTATTCACATGTTGGTAACGTCGGAATGTCGCTAATATGATCTACATTGATTGGCTGAGAATGTTGATTGGACTGAATGTTGATTGGGTGAATGTTGATTGGACTGAATGTTGATTGGGTAAATGTTGATTGGAATGAATGTTGATTGGACTGAATGTTGATTGGGTAAATGTTGATTGGAATGAATGTTGATTGAACTAAATTTTGATTGACTGAGAATGTTGATTGACTGAAAGAAACCATCCGGATGTAACTAAACCAAAATAACAACAGTGGCGGGTGTGGTCGGAAGGATATGAGGGAATGTTGACGACCAAGAAAACTACAGAGACGGAAAATAACAGGAAATATATGTGTGTGTGTGTGTGTGTGTGTGTGTTGAGGAAGAGAAGAAGTAACATAGACAACAACAACACGACAAGCTATAAAGTGGAACACCATGATATTGTTTGTATGTTTGGTTTGGAGTTATGTAAGTGTATATGTGTGTGAAAGGTCATTAATGGATTAAATTCTTTGATAGCTCAGAGGGTAGGGGGAGGAGGTGTATGGGATAAAGGTGTATGTAGAATAAAAACTAAGTAATGGATGCTGTGTATGGGGAACGTAGCCTGTCGTGTGTCCAGTAGGGTAGGTGCGTGGAGTCAATTAGCAGGTGTAGGAAGGTCAGGTTGGTGAAGGGGAGAAGCGAGCGGCAAGTCTTATGGAGGAGGTGTGTGTGTGTGTGTGTGTGTGTGTGTGTGGTGATAATGAGGGTGGTAAATAGGAACGCATAATGTATCAGAAAATACCCTCCATGGCTGTTAGAGTATGACAGGAATATATGATGTGGACATACGGGAATAATTTATACAAGTAATGAATCAGAGAGAGAGAGAGAGAGAGAGGGAGGCTATGGTCATTATGGTGAACGTCGGTGTCCAGGTAGAAAGTGATGGTACAAGTGTTGGTACAAGTGGTCGAATGCTTGTTTGTTTTGGGGCTTTATAGAGAGTTTTAAAGTAATGATACAAAAATCTTGACTTTTTTTCTAAATACCGTAGGAAACATGAGACAATTATCACTGGTTAAATCTCTTCCTCGAGGCATTGCTCTTCCGTAAATATTAAAGAGACTTGAATTATAAGATGATGTGAACAGTTAGAGGTTATATTATGAACCAGGAAAAACATTGTGTGTTGTGGAGTGTCACCAGGTATTGGCCGGTCCCGAGTATAAATGACCTTTGATCAGGTGAGAGTCGTCGCAGGTATCGAGGTCTGGTGTTGTTTAATACTCTTCAATAACTTAGGTCTTCAAGCGCTCACTACAAAGGTTATATCACACATAAAACATCGAGAGTTTGAAATTACATCTATATCTCTCTTGATATTGGTTTAGAGGTGAATTATTGCGAGTTAGACTACTACAGTTAGTGAAGATTACGTGTACCTGTAGATTACTGGATAATGAGTCAAAATTATCACAGGAAATGTTAGTAGAGGGACACGGAGGAAACGAGAACATCTACAAGTGTCAGGGAATTAGCTCATAGAAGATGCAGTGCTGACCGATTGTGAGAACGTGTGGAGAGAGAGTGGTTGAGAGTGTACTGTGTTAGGGATGAGGAGGGACGTTAGTATTTGTGTTCCGGACTGACGAGGTGTGTGTGTGTGTGTGTGTGTGTGTGTGTGAACCTGCATGAATATATTACCTGTCTTTTTATGTAATCAGCAAACATATAGTAAATATATTAGTCTGTCAGCCATACAGACGTAGATGTGGTAATTACAACAAGCACAGGTAGATCACAGGTATCAAGACACAGGGAGGAGCACCAGCCGTCCAGGGCCACCTAACCTGTTATCCATGGAGATAGTACCACGCTCTGATAACTGCCTTCACCATCACCCCGCCACGCCCGTCTCCACCATCACCAGCTTCCACCATCACCCCTGCCCGCCTCCACCGTCACCACCTCCAGTCTTCACCATCACCCCTGCCAGCCTCCACCTAAACCCGTCTTCACCACCACCCCATTCCTCATCTCCACCACTTTCCCCACCACCATCCTCACCAACCGACATTCATCACGACACCCACATACCCGCCTAAACGACAGACCCCCCCCCCCACACACACACACACTCACACTCACTTCTTATTGCCAACACACAGCCAAAGTGAGATCTCTTGACCACACACATAACCTACAGACCATCTACACTGACGACTCTCTTAACACTGTCTGTGGGAGGGCTGGAAGTGACGCAGCCTAACGGTAATATAATAGAGAAAGGAGATAGAATTAATAACTGGACATCCACTCTACTAATTGAACTATTTGCCACACTCACAGCACTGAAACTCGTTGAAGACACTGCCACTGACAGTCTCACCATCACTGATTCCTTATCCTCACTACTTGCTCTTGATTCCCTAAACTCAGATTGTCATCCGCTTGTTTCTGTAGCCAGACACCAGCATGTGTGTCTTGTTGACTGGGGTATGAGGATCACGCTGCTGTGGACCCCCTCTCACATCGGCATTAGTCAACATGATTGAGTTGATGCCTCAGCTTAACTCGCGTCTAACAATGACACTGTTGAATACAATCTTGGACTGTCAAACAGAACCTTGAAAACTGTAATCAGAAAAGAACTTTTTGATGAATTTGAAGCCAGTAGACAAGTGCAAAAACACACTAGTCAATCTATTGTCTATCACGATGAGATATATCAAGTATAACATTAATGTGGAGCAAGTAAAATGATGTTATACCCGGTAGACATATGACCACACACTCCAACCCTGCGTCTTAGACTGACCAAATAGAACCTTATAGGGACAGGTCCAAGCATAGCACTTTACCTCTGATGACAAGATAGCTGATACACTAAAGCTATATCAACATTTCACATCTAGTAGCTAAGCAAACTTCTATGTGTCGAAGAAAACACTGTACTGGAAATACTCTGTAACACTACATGCCATAATAACGTTGTTCACTGGGGTCTGATAAGCACATTTTGTGACCTCTACTGTGGAATACTGTTTTTGTCTCTACGGCTCACTTGGGGGGGGGGGGGGGCCCGTGCATCTATACCATTACCTGCACCCCCAATCACCCCCTACTCTCTCCTTCACCACCCTTTCCCCCAACACCCCACCCTCTCCCCCACCACCACTACTACCATTACTCACGTACGCCACAAACACCACCACCACCACAAACACCACCACCACCACTCTCACCTACACCACCATTACCCCTCACCATAATCACCTATAGCACCATCACCCCCCCCCCCCCATTACTCACCTATCCCCAACAAGCCTCCAAACACATTTACACCATTCCTCACCCACATACTCACCCACACACTCATCCACACACTCTTACCAACTCACGCACTCACACCAGTTCTTACTCATACTCTCTCCCACACCATCCCTCACCCACGCTCTTACCAACACACTCACCCACACCATCTTTCACCCACACACTCACCCACACACTCACCCACACTCTTACCAACACACTCACCCACACCATCTTTCACCCACACACTCACCCACACTCTTACCAACACACTCACCCACACCATCTTTCACCCACACACTCACCCACACTCTTACCAACACACTCACCCACACCATCTTTCACCCACACACTCACCCACACTCTCACCAACGCACTCACCCACACTCTTACTAACATACTCACCCACACCATCCTTCACCCACACAGTCACCCACACTCTCAGCGACCCACTTTATAAGGCCCGTCATCATGCGTGGTGTACGGCAGTTGTGTCTTGGTAACACTGACATAAAACAGCTGTCATGATGATTCGCCAAAAAACCACGAATTAGCGCTGGTTTATATAATACTGAGCAGCGGTCTTTATACATACATACATACATACATACATACATACACTGTCTATATATACTGTACACACACACACACTGTACAATTCAACAACCTATCTCGTATAATTAATGGTCGTATATAATTTCCAAGGTGTTATAAAACCAAGGCAATAATCATATATATAATTTAGTCTTATTAATAAAGACCATTGACGGTCATCTTTTGTTAAACTAATAATTTTATATAATTTAAACATAATAAAGTCTGGGCCAGTGAACCCAGACATTGTACATATGTTAAAATGCTTACACAACAGCTGTATATAATCCTGAAAACGATCACATATTATTCAAGATATATTGTAAAGCGCGGGTGATAGTCGTATATAATTGAGATTTATTGCCATCTCCAAGTACGGTTGATACACGAGGAAAACTGTTTTGTTCTATAATTGTGGAATAATCAAGTCTTGTAGCATTAATTTATTGAGGAAACGGGAGTAATGCTACTTCATATATGACACTGCTTATTATTATTATTAGTAGTAGTAGTATTATTATTATTATTATTATTATTATTATTGTTATTGTTGTTGTTGTTGTTGTTGTTCAAATATTGTTACAATGCTTATCGCTATACTTATTACTAACATTTTATCATATTCATAGATTATTATTAGGTAATTATTTTCAGTAATTATAATAAAAGAAAGGGTGTTTTATATATGCAACAATCAAGGAATCAGAAGCTTGTATTGTGGCCAGCATCAGTGGTACCAAAGTCTGAAGTAAATGAATGGTGCCAGATAAAAAAAAATCCCCCCAGCGAATGTGTTCACTTAAGATTATCAACAAACACTCGAGCAACCACAAGCATGTACCACCAGTTTATGACCCGTCCAGAAATTCCTGCAGTGGTGTGATTTGTTTCCTGCAGAATGACTCCACAACATTCACTCAAATTGGCACTTTGTTCCGCGACGAGTGAGACAATTAGGTAGCGGAAACTTATCCCAATTACAGGTGTGAATTATCGGGCGCTTGGTGTTGTTAGTTCTGAGGTGTGTGGGTTTTGTTGATGTATTCAGGGAGGTCGGGTGAGGGGTGTGGGAGGACAACAGCTGTGTCTTTATAAGGGACAAAACAGGAAAGAAACAAACAAGTGCAGAGGCGGCAAGTGGTCCATACATCCACCCTCACCTGCGGTGTGAGTGGCGCCTCGCACACTTTCCGTAACTCTTCGTTCCTTCTCGTATTACAGGTCGATTCAGATGTTAGTGGCTGGTGGTCATATTGCATACACGAATTTATTTAACCCTTTTAAATATTCACTTACGTTATTTTGTCTATATTTTGTGCCTGGGTGGCGAGGCTGCTGAGTGTGAAGGGTGGAGTATAACCCGCGAGGTGGAACAATGTGGTGAAGGAGGGCGCGAGCGAAACCTTGTGGAACACCGCCAATATATAATATCAAGTCTGCTCTACTTTCCAGCTCGACGTACGAAACAAACCAAACCCAACACTTAACACACCGTGACTAATGATACTTCTCAGCACACGCCACATCTCAGACACTCACACAGTAAGAAGCAGACGTTACTCTTCATGTATAAGATATGTGTTGGTGTATGAGTGAGGTAACGTTAAGAGAACAGGTTGTGGAGTGTGGGGGGTGGTGGGCGGGAGAGGGCAGCAGTGTAGCCAGGTCTAGACGCCTCATACTTTCCCTCTCAAAACTACTTCTCTGTCCAGGCGCTGGTTCCAACCCTCCTCCTCCCCCCCTGTTGCCCTTTTTTTTCCGACTACTTTTTTTTTTATAATATTTCATTACTTCTTTTAATTTGTTTTTTTTTTCTGTATTGAATTACTGCCATGGGAAGCTTTCTTATTACGTGGGTTCCGTGTTTATTATAAGGGGTAACCTTTTGTGTTGCTTTTGAGTTTCATTAGTTGAGGAGAATATTTTATTTTATACAATATTTATATAAAATTATCATATCCTGTGTGCTTTACTGTATATATTAACTCAGATCTTCTTGTTTTATTATTTGAGTTGATAATCTATTTTATTTACTCATTAATCTTATTTCTCAGATATATCAACCCTCGTACTACCGGTAGTTTATAGTGAATGGTGTAGTTGGTTGGGTTAGGTTAGGTTGTTATTGTTATATACCTGAACACCACTAGGACGATAGTGAAAGTCTCGCACGATATATCAAAATAATAATAACTATTTTCTTCTTTTTGCTTCACGTTCAACTTATGCAGTAAAATATTTCTTACATCTTCACGACTGTCAGCTTGTCCTGAATTCCATGCTTCCGGTACAGTATAACAGTTACAGTTACATGAAATAGCTGTAGTATATTAGCGTGAATATACCAGTGGAGTATATTGTTAGTGTGCTTATTATTTACTTACAATAGTAGTAATATTTATGCGTGTATATATGACCTAGTATATTCTTGTATGTACTGAAGTTTGCTGAATTTTGTGTTTTAGTAAGGAAATAGACGTGTGTGTGTGTGTGTCTGTGTGTGTCTGTGTGTGTGTGAAGGTACAGTTGCGAGCATAATTCCCTTGACACTCAGACGTGTAAGTACTTTGAGAATCATTGAGTGAAAGGGATTGGAATTTTCTCATATTTTCTCAGATTTTTCTTTGTAATAAGGAGTGTTTTTTATTTCATTGTTTGGTGTGAGTAGTGGTACATGGTGTGGGTGGTAGTACATGGTGTGGGTTGTGGTGCATGGTGTGGGTGGTAGTACATGGTGTGGGTTGTGGTGCATGGTGTGGAAAGAAATCAGTGTAAGTGCTGGTGTGTGAGACCGCAATGTGTGTGTGTGTGTGTGTGTGTGTGTGGGCGGAATGAAAGGCAGACAGTGTGGGCGTGAGCGACTTACCTACCGTGGGTGGATGGATCATAGGAGCACTAACCACGCCCAACACACACACACACACACACACACACTAGACGTAAATATAACAACAAACACGACTTAGAGTTTTTCTATTAACCTACTCTCCCCCTCCCTCCTACCCCCCCTCCTCTCCCCTCCCCCTCTACCCCCTAACCCCTCCCCCTACCCCCTCCTCCCCCTACCCCCTTCTCCATAAGCTAAGAAACACCTGTTATCTGATCACACGTGTGTAGGGAATCAGATTACACCAGATCACCTGCCTGGGCCTGATCACACTTGCGTTAATAATTTGTTAATTAACCACTTGGGAGTATAACTTTAGGAAGATTTTGGTCTGTAGTTGTTGTTGTTATTATAATTATGATTCATTATTTTCATTATTATTATTATTATTATTATTATCATTCATCATCATCATCATCTTTCTTATCATCATTATTATTTTTTTCTCACAGGATGCAAAATTAATTAATTAAATAAAAATAGATTGCTTTAAAAATTCGACTTTAACCTATAGTTTTGATGTCATAACCCCTTTGAGTCGCGAGCTTAACCTTTTCACTACAACAGGTGCCACTGAGTGAACGAATTATTTTCCTTCTTTTGTTTACCTTCTGTGTACAAGGTGAGGTGACTTAGTAATACACCTTCCTTGTAAATGGTTGTTTGGTGTTGCTATAAATCTCATGTTTTTTTTTTTTAGTATTTGGGAAGCCGAGTGTTTTAATTGATTACCATCTTGTTGGTCTTCTCTATATTACTATATCCTTGATTATACCTGTAGCTTTACCTGTAGTTGTACCTTTTCCCTGTATTTTTACCTGTACCTACACTGCGTTAATGGGACTTACAACTCAGGGTCTGTCATCCATCTGTCCCATATATTTATGTTCCAGCCATCATGCACAGCTGTGGCCTTCAGCTCCCTGGACACGTTAGCGATATCTGGGGCCCCTGGTTGTGAGTGATGGGTTTATACAGCGTGTGAGTGCTGGTTTTTTCTCGTGGGTTTATATCTCAATAACAACTTGACGAAAGAAGGAGAAAAAATGCACCTTACCTAAAATGAGAGTGTGACCATTTTTTAAGCTTGTACGTGTAGCTGTACCTGAATTTGTATCTACCTGTACTTTAACACACACACAGGTTGAAAAAAATCCAAATAAATGACTCAGTGGCACAGCTGTTACTCGCAGGTGCTTGTGGCGACGGCTCCAACACCTCCCCAGACATGTACTGTAGGTGAGGTGAGGTGAGGTTATGTGAGGTGAGGTTAGGTTAGGTGATATAATGTGGTTAATTTTTTTAATATGGTCTGATAATTACGAAGGTTAGTGACATATTACCTGGTGTGTGTAACCTTGAGCACAGGTGTATGTCTAGACACACGACACACACACACACACACACACACACATACGTCGCCTACACTTGCACATTAAATATTCACCACAAACTGAGAACAAACGAAATTATAGTCACAGTAGACTCTGTGAAAAATGTCCTTCAATCTATCTCTCAAATTAATATCTCAGCAATCATGGGGTAGGTTGGTGAGTTTTCCTCGTTGTTGCTTTAACATTGATATATTGCTGGCCTATTTGATGCCTCCCCCCCCCCCCCACGGTGGTTGGAGTGTATAATGGTGTATTGTGGTTGTTTGCTGTTGTTTACTTGATTTTTGTTTACTGTTTGGTTAAGTTTATTGTTTAGTTTGGTTTTGTTTATTTGTTCGTCTTTGTTTACTGTGGTTGAATTCCTTGTTCTAGTTTATTGTGTGTGTTTTTGTTGTTGTTTACCCACTGGTCGAGCGAGTTTCCAGTCCAGATGCGTTGTACTTATAGTGTGTGTGTGTGTGTGTGAGAGAGAGAGAGAGAGAGAGAGAGAGAGAGAGAGAGAGAGAGAGCTTGTATTTGGGAGACTCTAATGTAAATCAACTTTATGTTTGTTAATACTTGCATAATATAAACAAGCCAGTCCACACCTCTCACGTCACCATCCTCACCACTCACATCACCACCATCCTCACCACTCACATCACCACCACCATCCTCACCACTCACATCACCACCACCAACCTCACCACTCACATCACCACCACCAACCTCACCACTCACATCACCACCACCAACTTCACCACTCACATCACCACTCACATCACCACCATCCTCACCACTCACATCACCACCACCAACCTCACCACTCACATCACCACCACCAACCTCACCACTCACATCACCACCACCAACCTTACCACTCACATCACCACCACCAACCTCACCACTCACATCACCACCACCATCTTCACCACTCACATCACCACCACCAACTTCACCACTCACATCACCACCATCCTCACCACTCACATCACCACCATCCTCACCACTCACATCACCACCACCAACCTCACCACTCACATCACCACCACCAACCTCACCACTCACATCACCACCATCCTCACCACTCACATCACCACCACCAACCTCACCACTCACATCACCACCACCAACCCCACCACTCACATCACCACCACCATCCTCACCATTCACGGATGAAAGTGAAATGGCCTCGTGAGGGGAAGGTGAATAATGAAGGCATAAGACGTACTGTGAGAAGGTATGGTTGGTAATGACTGTGTGTGTGTGTGTGTGTGTGTGTGTGCGTGTGTTGTGGAATTCCCTGTCTATAAATATTTCCGATTTTCTCTTAACTTTCTCTTTCCTACGGTCGCTGTCTCCATTTGTCTGTCTCTCTCTGTCTCCGTCTGTCTTTGTTTCTGTGTGTATGTTTGTCTCTCTGACTGCCTTTGTGTCTTTGTCTGTTCTTCTGTATGTGTCTGTCTTTATGTCTGTTTTATTTTTCTGTTTGTCTGTCAGTTTATCTGTCTGGATGCCTCTCCTAATCGGTTTATCTGTCATCTTATATCTTTGTTTCTATATCTGTCTCTTATTTGTCTCAGTCCTTCTGTCTTCATCTGTATGTCTGTCTATTTGTCTATGTATATTTCTATCTTCTTCTGTCTATCTGTCTCTTTCTTTGTTTATCCTCCTAAAGCAACAACTAACAAACACAATGCCCTAAATACCCTGTTAATGCACTGTAACTATACCTTGTGGTTGTTAAGATAGGAATGGAGATGATATCGAGCCCTTGAACTGCATACATACGTGGAGAGTGTTGTTTACAGGTGTGTGTGTGTGTGTGTGTGTGTGTGTGTGTGTGTGTGTGGCCCCCCCCCCCTCCAGGTGTTTTGTGTTAGAGGGAGGAGGAGAATGAGGGGAGTGGGGATGGGTAGGAGGAGTAGAAAGAGGAAAGGAGAAGAGGTAAAGGGACGAGAAGGAGAAGGGATTGGGAGAGAAGGAAGGAGATGAGATAGAGGGAAGAGGAGGAAGGATTGGGAGAGAAGGAAGGAGATGAGATAGAGGGAGGAGGAGGAGGAGGAGGAGGAGGAGGGGAGGTTGGGAGAAGAAGAAGAAGGTTGAGGAGGAAGAGGACAAGGTAGTATCTCTTACATCTCCCTCATTGTCTCATCTTACTAGGCTGTATCTCCTCCCTGGTGACGTAGCCCCCCCCCCTCTCTCTCTCTCTCTCTCTCTCTCTCTCTCTCTCTCTCATTCTTACCTCTCACTTTCACCAAATCTCTTTCTCTCTCTCTCTCGCTGTCTTTGTTATTCTATCACTTTCACTAATTCAATCTCTCTCCACTCTTGCCTTCTCTCTCTCTCTCTCTCTCTCTCTCTCTCTCTCTCTCTCTCTCTCTCTCTCCCTGACCTCCTTCTTATCTCTCCTTCACCTCTCCTTCCACACCTCTTTCTCCCCCCGTTTTCTCGCCCCCCCCCCCACACCTTATCCCCCCTCCCCTCTCTCCCCCCCCCACTCGTTGCTTTTCCCGTCTCTCAGTCCCTCACCTCATCATCTTTATCCCCCTCCTTCACACTCTTTCCTTCCCTCCTTGCTTCACCTCCTTCGTTTCTTTACTCTTCCTCCCTCATTCCTTTCTTCCCCCTCTCTCACACTCCCACCTTTTCTCCCTCACCTTTCCCTCATCCTTTCTCCCCACCCTCTTACTCTTTCCCTCCCTTCTCTCTCTCTTCCTTCCTACTTTTCACCTCTCCCTTATTCGTCTGTCTCCCTTTCTCCTTCCTTCGCTTCCCCCTCTTCCTCACTTTTCTCCTTTCTCTTTCTCCCCACCTTCCTCCTTTCCCTCCCTCCCTCCCTCCCTCCCTCCCTCCCTCCCTCCCTCCCTCCTCTCCCTCCCTCCCTCCCTCCCTCCCTCCCTCCCTCCCTCCCTCCCTCCCTCTCTCCCTTCCTCTCTCTCTCCCTTCCTCTCTCCCTGCCTCCCTCTCTCTCTCTCTCTCTCTCTCTCTCTCTCTCTCTCTCTCTCTCTCTCTCTCCCTCCCTCCCTCCCTCCCTCCCTCCCTCCTGACTCCCTCTCTCCCTCTCTCCCTCCCTCTCTCTCTCCCTTCCTCTCTCCCTCCCTTCCTTGTTAGGTCATTGTATTGGTAAGTGACCGTGAACCCTTCCTGTAATTATTCTATCTAATAATATACAATATACCAAGCATACCGCCCCTTAGTCCCGTTATACTCGCATATATTCTACAGCGTCTGGTGGGCTGAAGAAGGTGGCTAGTATAGAGGATAGAGAGATGTGGTGGATGAGTTGATGAGGAGGATGAGGATAGAGAGAGGTGGTGGATGAGTTGATGAGGAGGATGAGGATAGAGAGAGGTGGTGGATGAGTTGATGAGGAGGATGAGGATAGAGTGTAGTGGATAGGTGGATGAGGTGATGAGGATAGATTGGATTGGTGGATCGTATACAGGTCAGGTGAGTGAGGATACATAACGGGTTTGAGGATTGGATAGATACCCGTCTATCCTTTATAGATCTGTCCTTGTGGTCTGGCCAGGTAGTGGGGAGAGGTGAGCAGAGGTGAGGGTGTGGATGATGAGGCAGTAACACACACACACACACACACACACACACAAGTCATGCTATATATGTACCACGTGTGAATTTAATTAATTTTCATTTTATGGCTTTTTTTAACTAAACTGTTGATTATTATTATTGTTTTTATTATTATTGTTGCTGTTGTTCATAGCCAGTTGAAGGACATATGACCACGCCCATGAAACAATGACAGTAAACCAAAATGTCGTCAAAATTCTACTGAGACTTTACCTTAAAGTAGATACCTGTATGGTCTTTAATCCATAGTTACCTACCTAACCTTATTTACCTAATGGTCGCCCCACCTAGAGGTAGCCAAGACGAGGCCGGGAAGGAGGCCAGTGGCATTAATCCCTCCATGACACACCTTAGCGAGCTTGTAGCTGTGTCCCGTCGTGTTGGTGGTGCCTTTGAGAATCCGGTTCTGAATGGGGAGTATTTCGGGATTCGGTTACCTGTACCGAAAAGGTCAGATGCCTTTCGATACCAGATGACCAGGTCAAAATTTCGGGTCGTTTCAGATCTCATCATTGCATCCGGCAAGTCTTTCGGATCCGGTTTGCTGGAGCCTGGAACCCTCATATCGTATCAGGCACGGTGGAACCCTCACACTATCCGGCACACTGGAACCCTCACACTATCCGGCACACTGGAACCCTCACACTATCCGGCACACTGGAACCCTCACACTATCCGGCACACTAGAACCTTCACACTATCCGGCACACTGGAACCCTCACACTATCCGGCACACTAGAACCCTCGCACCATATCCGGCTGCAGGCAAGACCGGCAACAGTCTCTTGAAGGTTTCCCGACATAGCGGTGGTCGCATCTCCCCCAGGCCACCCGGAAAAAGACCCAACAATTACGCATTTTCACCTGTGGATCGACAGGTACTTGGCTCCTCTCTCTCTCTCTCTCTCTCTCTCTCTCTCTCTCTCTCTCTCTCTCTCTCTCTCTCTCTCTCTCTCTCAATACAAGGCGTCGGTAATTCTGAAAGCTGGTTTATATAAGCGAAAGTGAGTGAGAGTAATATATATATATATATATATATATATATATATATATATATATATATATATATATATATATATATATATATATATATATATATATGTGTGTGTGTGTGTGTGTGTAACCTTCAGTAATAGTTAAGATACATAGTTACTCCTCAATCACCTCAACAAGTGTGAAGTAATGATTGATAGTACAGGAAAATAAGCATCATAAAAGGTTTGATAAAGGTTGCTATTGAATAAACCTGAAGTTCAGTTGACGAGAGAAGGAAAGTGAAATGGGTGTGGCGGCTGACAGGAATATTCCCCGTTAAAGATCACAGAAACGATAAACTCGTCAAGGGGAACCAACTGGTGGGTGAGATGCGGCTCTCAATCACTCATTTAGGTGTAACAAGACTTCTAATTGGTGTATCGTACAGGGTAATTGAGGGGGTAATATGGCGGATCAAATCACAGACGGGAGAGATAAGATTGGTACTTCGGGCTTAAGGAACTTTTGAGTATGAAGACTGCCTGAGAAAGTTGATGACGCCTCCCATCAACGGTGTACAGCCGAGTGTGTGTGTGTGTGTGTGTGTGTGTTGGACGTGTAGTAGAAATGGCCTATTAGACTCAGAGACGACTGGACATTTGGACAACCATTAGGCAGATTAGGATGCAAACATTACCTCTCACTAACTGGACTGATTATATTAATGTCTCTTGATGGTCTGAAGTTGGAAGACAGAAGTAAAGTTTACACAAATGGCAGATAAAGAAAAAGACAGAATAAGAAGAGTATATTAAACCATTGTCTAGCATTATGTCTTAATATGTTTCAACGGGGTTAATCATGTGGAGATAACAGTAATTATGAAGGGCCATTAACTGAGGGCCAGGCCAGTTCTCACAATTTAATTCCTCATAATGCAACACTTATTTAATGAGTTTTACACGCGGGACAGCGGGCAAAGGTTATGATACCCGAGGGAACATTATATACTTTTATACGTTATTATCATTTTTACTGTTTTTAATTAATTTTACATATTTATCTTTCTATTTCATTATTTATCTTATTTGGATATTTATGTTATATTTTATTTTATTTATTTTTTTTTTTTTATTGTTATTCTTATGACTTATTTAATTCTTCATAAGTAAAGTTGTTAATATCCGCGTGTTGCTTTGGTGATGTTAACTTTTATCATCTTCTTTCCTTTCCTCTCTTATCTTCCTTGTCATCGCTGTTATTCTTTTATTTGTCTTTCCATGTCCTTTATCACCCTTTGTCTTTTACTTTATTTATTTATTGTGACTAATGCCTGTCCGTCACTCTGTCAGGGGGAGATTGAGTAAAGATGGCCGTGTGTGTGTGTGTGTGTGTGTGTGTGTGTGTGTGTGTGTGTGTGTGTGTGTGTAAGGTAAGGTCAAATCACTCGACAGGAAGAACAGCTCGAGCATCACTAATAATATTATATTGTACAGTGTGAGAAGGACGGAGGATGTGAATAAAGAAGGTGGAGAGAGAGAGAGAGAGGGGGTAGAGGAGAAAGGGAGGAAGAAGAGAGAATGGTATCGTGGAAGAGGGTCACTAGTTTCTCTGATCAATCATAAAATATAATTGAGCTCAAACAATACATTATGAATATCACTAATTTTTTTTTCAGAGATGTTTTTCATTATTGTTTAAGTGTCAGTTTATCGTTGTTATCCACCCTGGGGAGTTTGTCATTGTCATGTTGTTTGTTGGAGACTCGACTGTAAACTGTGTATATATTCATGGAGGTGCCAGTGTTTACCTCTTCTCTTAGATGGTAGAGGGGGGGGGGGGTTTGCTTCAGACGCACCTTTGCTATAAAGTTTTAAATTGGTAAAACTGCTATATTTACGGCTGTAACCTGTGTCTGTATTTGCATCTATGCCTATAATTGTGTTTGTATCCGTACTTGTAAGTCTACTGTACCTGTACTGTTAATCTACATGTGTACTTTGTGTCTGTGCTTGTACCGGTATCTGCATCTGTTCTTTCTGGTTTAATAAAAGACAAAGTAATATAGCTTCCTGAGGCTGGTCAAATCACTACCATTAATCCGTCACTGAGTGTGGTCCGGGTCTTGAGTGTAGCTGGAAGGTGTTATTACCACCCAAATAACTGTACTGTAATACTCATAATTATTCCAATTTCGGATGTTTGAATTTTCTACTCAGTATAGATCATCCTTTCTAACATAAAATTTCTGTACTTAACAACACAGAAGGCAAGGTACATGATGAGCGCTTCAGTACGGTGTTACTTATGTTACTCACCTATTAGGTCTTCTGGTGGTGATTATGGCTACAGAACCGGTTGTAATTGATCGTTCATTTGGTGATAAACTCGGGTTGTTTATTGAGCTCGGGGGGGAAGGTCATTATCAAGGATAACTGGGTGATTATGAGGTCATTGTATCCTGAACGTGTACTGGAGGTTTGAAGTACTTTAATCAGCTGTTTATACCTGTTGAGAGAAGACCAGGTAAGGAAGGCGGCTATTGCATGTGTGGAGTTGTTTTTAATAGTGTGTTTGTTGGTGGTCTCTCTCTCTCTCTCTCTCTCTCTCTCTCTCTCTCTCCTCAGCCTCCACTCCGCCTTCCTTCCTTCCTTCCTTCCTTCAATCCGCCCGCCACACATATACATACTCCTATTCAATCCCAGACCACATCCTGAAAGCATTCAATCCAGTCCCTCCCCTCCCTCCCTCCCTCCCTCCCTAGACCTCAGCCTTCCATCATGCCTTTCTCGAGTCCCTCATTCACAGGATTTATGACATGGGTGAATCGGGTAAGTTAGAGAGGTAGGGAGGGAGTGAATAAAGAGAGGGGATGAATGAATGGATGAATGAAGGGGGAAGGGAGGGAGGGAGGGTAGGAGGAGTGCTATACCGAGTGACAGAACGAGCCTTGACGAATGCTTGTGGTCGAGGTTGACTTATGTTGTGAGAGTTTCTTTTTCTTTCTTTCATTCTTCTTTCTTTCTCCTTCATTCTTCTTTCTTTCTCCTTCATTCTTCCCTTTTCTTTCTTTCTCCTTCATTCTTCCTTTTTCTCTTTCATTCTTCTTTCGTTTCTTCTTTATGCTTCTTTCTTTTCTCCTTCGTTCTTCTTTCTTTCCTTCATCTATTTTCCTTCATTCTTCTTTCTTTTCTCCTTCGTTCTTCTTTCTTTTATTCATTATTCTTTCTACTCTCCTTCATTCTTCTTTCTCTGTCGTGTCTCTCGTCTCTCTTCTTGTTTCTCCTCGTCCTTCATATTGCCTTCTTTAGTTTCCTATCTGTCTTTCAGTTTTCCTCTTTTTTTTTTAATTTTCATTCGTCTTATCTTTCTTCTCCTTTGTCTCTAATCTCGTCTCTCTCCCTCTCTATTCTTACTCTCCTTCTCTCCTCAATCTCCCTCTCTCCTTAATCTCCCTCCCTCTCCCTACTCCCCCTCTTGCTGGTGGTGGGTCGTGATTCTCGTGTTGGAGGAAGCTACAGTAGGGTACGACCTCCCGTGGTGTAGTTCTCTTGTGTCCTATGAGAGTGTGGCAGAAGGACTCTATCTCCCCGTAAGTCCACAAAGGCTGTTAGGACTTGCGGTGTGAGTCCTTCTTTACCTGCAGCCTTAGCCAGGTCCTGATACTGTAGGACTTGATATGTTTGTTTGGTGGATGTGTTAGATAAGTCCAGTCTTCATTGGGGATTATGATAGCATGTTGGAGTCTTCATTATGATAGCATGTTGGAGTCTTCATTATGATAGCATGTTGGAGTCTTCATTATGATAGCATGTTGGAGTCTTCATTATGATAGCATGTTGGAGTCTTCATTATGATAGCATGTTGGAGTCTTCATTATGATAGCATGTTGGAGTCTTCATTATGATAGCATGTTGGAGTCTTCATTATGATAGCATGTTGGAGTCTTCATTATGACAGCATGTTGGAGTCTTCATTATGACAGCATGTTGGAGTCTTCATTATGACAGCATGTTGGAGTCTTCAGAATGATGTATTAGGTTGAGACTCTGTAGAACTCTGGTGTATGTAGTTGTCTATCCAACCCCTGTCTACAGTGCCCTAACTTGGCTCATTCTCTGTGGGGGATACAGAGAGTGACCTCGTATATCCCCTACAGGCACTAGTGTGTTGAGGCTACTGTGGCGTCAAAAGTGAATCTCTGGGCCCAGTCTATGTCGGGATTAGTAGAGGGGCGCCTGAGCCTCATATACGAGCAAGATTAGCGAGAAGGTCTACTTTTTTCCACAGTCAACACGATGTCAGTGGAGGATCAGCCCCCTCCTGACGGCTGGCTGATAACCTTCTCCAAGGCCTTGTTCCCCCCGCACGTGCCCTCCGCTCTCCACCTCTCCACTCACTTGTTCTTGGTGACAGAGAAAAACCAAGGGAAATGGAAAATGGTGGACCTGTGAACGACGGTGGATTTATTCTTTTTCGGGCATAAAGTGTGTCGAAACGGCGAGGCCTTTATCGGGTCGTGCCAATTAATGTCAGGGAGGGTTTCCTTTACTGGGTGGTGAGAGATTTATAGCGCGCTACGTCACTCGGCGCACACTCGGGGCCCAGCTGATAAAGGAACATTATCAGGTAGTAAGTAGGTCGACCGCTGATCTACTTTATACTCACTGTCTCCTCCTCTTTCTCCCTTTCGGAACGAAGGAAGAGGAGGAATACCAAATTGATAAGCGAGTCATCAAACAGGAATACTCGTTCATGCCACAGGAATAAAATGCTATCTTTTTTTCAGCATGATAGATAGCATAGTAAGTCATCAGATGTATTCACGGAGGCTGATATAATGCACTAGTGGGAAATATCTTAGCGTTAGGTTAGGTTAGGTTAGCGTTTACGTGTCCCTGAATCTTACAAGGTTCTCGTTTCCACCCAGAATAGAGACGCGACGATGGCTGATAACGTTTGTGCTGGTCATTATAACATTCAGGTGATAATTAGAAATAAAATCGTAATCAAGGAATTATTCAGAAATATTTTTAAATTGAGGTGAAATTAAAGGTCAAGGACAATTATTATTCCCAGGTGGTGAGGTAATTGAGTGTGGTTAATTATTATTATTATTATTATTATTATTATTATTATTGTTGTTGTTGTTGTGTTTGTTGTTATTATCATTGTTTTTGTCATTATTATTATTATTTTTGTTGTTGTTTTTGTTATTGCCAGTAATTCACCCCACACCTGTGTATTAATCATCATTAGAGAGCTTCTGAAGGACACACCTCAACAAGAAAAGAGAGAAGAGGAATAAACATAATTAAAAATCTAAATAATAATATTGCTGCCCATAAAGCTAAATATGATGCCATTGTCTGCAGCAAGAGAAGGATCCCATGAGACATATTGACTTAATGAAATAATGAGACAGCATTAAGACATAAAGACCTTGAACATAATGTCTCTTTACAACATCGTGGGTTAGTGAGACATATTATTGAACGTAAGATTTCCTTTATGAGACAGATTATGTGATGGTCTTAACAAATATCATCTTAGATTTAAAACGCCATTGTAAAATAATGATTACATAGAGAGCTTAACATTATACTAATAAGACATATAGAGAGTTAACATCATATAAATAAGACATATAGAGAGTTAACATCATATTAATAAGACATATAGAGAGTTAACATCATACTAATAAGACATATAGAGAGTTAACATCATACTAATAAGACATATAGAGAGTTAACATCATATTGATAAGACATATAGAGAGTTAACATCATATTAATAAGACATATAGAGAGTTAACATCATATTAATAAGACATATAGAGAGTTAACATCATATTGATAAGACATATAGAGAGTTAACATCATATTGATAAGACATATAGAGAGTTAACATCATATTAAAGAGACATAAAACGCCTCCCTCGAGAACCTCTTAAACAATAAAGATAGAAACTAACTCACTTAACGTCTGTTTTACAAAAAGTAGTTCTCCGACCATCACGTGTAAAACTCGTATGTTAAAAGAAAAAGAAAAATATCACCAATTAGTTTTAAGGCCACGGTTTGAATGCGTGAAATTTATGGACTTCGATTTCAATAGAAGTTACACGGGGGAAAAAAAATTGATGGTTATTAAAGAGAATCAGAGTACAGTACCACTAAGAGAGAAAGTGAATTTATTGTACATTCCTAAATAAAAAAAAAACATGGGTTTATAGTATCTTTAGTAAATATATGATAGATTTTAAGTATGGCTCAGGTAATATTAAGATAATTATACAAAGCATTAATGTAATAAGGTAATCCTGAACTAGTGTTTTTAGGTGTTCGTAAATGTGGTGGAGGAGTCAGTCAGTCAGTCAGTCAGTCAGTCAGTAAATCAATCAAGCATTCAATCGATCAGTCAGTCAGTCAGTCAATCAAGCAAGGCACCATCATCACGTCTTGGGGCTGTCCAAACCAACCTGACAGTCACAGTAGCTCACGATGGACACACCTTTGAACGTATTAGAATATCTTAACTTGACAACTTTAATTTGCATTGGCCAGAATTATTGTTTACTGGGCCAATAATGGTGTGTCTTCAAACAGCATTCAGTTACTCTCCAGGGCTGGGGGGAAGAGGTTTACTGACAGCCAAGTGCAGAGAGGTTATGGCTGAAAATTGGTCACATGGGCGCCACTGTCAGCCCACAAGCCGGAGAATTGTATCTTTGGCGCACACACACACACACACACACACACACATTCACACATACACACATTCACACATACACACACTCACACATACACACACTCACTCACACACTCACACACACACACACACACACACACTGACGACGACATTTAAGCTATTTGTTAATTGGATGGCTGCAGTATATTCCCAAGCGTTCATTAACAGGTGGATGAACGGAAAGGTTACCGTTTCCCGTTCACTTGTTGAGGAGGTGAAGGTACCATCTGTTGTTTTAACCCCCCTGCGAGGATGTAAGAAGGCTACCTGTTACACTTAGGTGCCGGTACCGTGTTAAAACTAAGACACCAAATCCAACAACAAACACATATAGATGGACTGTACAGGTAATACAGTAGGTGGTCCTTAATAAGGTGTCATTACCGTGGCAGATAAGGTGCATCAGGTACCTACTCGAGGTATACAGTACCTAGTGTCCTTTGTGACCCCCACAGCACCCTGACCTTCTCTGACCTCTCCTGGGGTTTTCTGTGCCAGTGTACGTGACTCATACACAAGTGCCACTCATAAGTAAGGCCACACTTTTGACCTTACGCTTCGGTTTCATTTCAAGGGATTCTGCTGTGTCTCTATATGATTAAAGATCAATTTTAATATTTACCAGAGGTGAGGCAGTAGCTTGATGGTGTCAGTGACGTGTGACCAGGAGAAATATTTTGGTCAATATTTAGGTTTGTTTGAGATGTCTTTTATGTGGTTGTTAGAGATTTTTTGACTATCTTAGGAATTTACCTGAGATGTGCGTCTGATTCAGTATCTTGTACCTGGATGACTCACTGAAGTTTAAAAAAAAATGACTAAACTATTAACTTGATGTATTCGTATGTATTTAGTGCTGTTGTTAATAGTCCTCTGGTGATGGGGCATGTAGAGGCACGTCTTGTTGAGTTAGTGCAGCTGCGAGAGAGGGGTATTTTATATCCATGGTGCCGTAAGGTTATGCAGAAGATTCATTTTAAAAGCCTCTCTGGGTATTACAATCATTCCAGCTGTTTTGTTTTATTGTAATATGTTCAGTATTCGTTGTGTGTGTGTGTGTGTGTGTGTGTGTGTGTGTGTGTGTTAGCATTAATCACACAAGCACGATAAATCCTCTGAACTTTATATACCTTGAATAATTAAGAAACTTTGAAGAGTTTTTAAGACAAAATTCTGACTGGGGTTGAAGTTCATGGGCAAGTTGACCTCACATGACCCTTCTGGAATTGACCATTATGACGTTTTGGATTGATGGTGACGTTGAGATGATTATAAGACAGTGTATTCCTGTTAACTGTTGCTGAGGAAGGTGGCTGGTTAACGTCGAGAATAAGTCACTGTGTATTACTCTCACCTAGAATCAAGTGAGATAAAGTTTCTTGAAAGTACAGGTGGCAGGTGTGAAACAGGTCCGTAGATAATGAAGTCGGTGTAATTAACTCTCTTTTGTTTACATAGGTCACCTGTCTGTCTTCAGGTGTATCAGACAATGCTTCAACCTCTGGTGATTTATTAGAGAGAGAGAGAAGCAGTAACTGGCGATACTGTCCCAGTGGCTTCTTTTTATACAGCAGTTTTGACATTTCGTCCAGATAACTTGATTTAGTTGTATAAAGAGGGATTAATGGCGGTGGGTGTTGGTTGGTGTGGCAGGTGAGAAGTATAATGAGCCGAGAGAAACACCAGTTAGGTAATAGTATTGTGTGTTTAGGTATAATGAGGGATATTTGTCTGGTGGTATTTACTGTGTATGTATGTCTGTAACTGTTGTAGTCTCTTCACATCAGCTCGAGTTTTGTACAGACGGTATAATGTAGTTAGTGTGTGTCTCTTGAACATGACGGGTTTATTGTTACGATTATATTATGAAAATTATTATTATCACTATTGTTTATATCGTTGTTATAAGCATAATTATTTGTATTAGTAATATTTATTTCACCTGTAACTCCCCTCCAGGTGTTATAATTTTCACATAATACAATCCGTAATTTCCTTAATGCCTCGTTTATGTAAATCATAAAGCGTGATCCACTTTTTTCAGAGAACATTTGAAAAATTGATGTACAAGTTCAGTTATAACATTGTTATTACGAGAGTGCATTCCTTTTAAGCTAATGTTTCTAAAAAGGTGAAGCACTTAATAATTTTCATAAACGAGGCATAAAGGAAATTACGGATTATACAATGTGAAAATTATAACACCAAACGAGGAGAAGCACCCACCAGTGACCTTGTGTGTCTTAGGGTTATCGTGTCAGGGTGTAACATGGACTCCAATCCTATTTAGCTTAATTCTAACCTAACTTAGTGTTGTGTCCTTCATATACGTATATTCTTGAGTCATGGAGAGAGGAGAGGGGGAGGAGGTCATTTAGTGAATTGGACAAATATAAGTAAATCGTGAGTTAGGTAGCGGAAGGTTTGCTTCTTGCTAATTGGGCAGTTAATTAGTGTGATTTAGTCGTGAGTTAGCTTAAGGGGGGCAGTTCGGTTGATAAATTGGACAATAATAAGCCATTCTTAAGTCAGGGAGCACCAGGTATACTTTTAGCTAAATGGGCAATTATACGAATGGGGCAATTATAAACAATCCCCGAGGCAGTATAAGGGCAAGATCATTAGGTAAATTGAGCAGTTGAAAGTAATTTTCAAATCGACCTTGAGAATGTATTGATTATTGAAACGAATCAATATAAGTAAATATCTGTACATTTTCTGAGAGGCAGGTTGTAGAGGGAAGGTCCAAATGGGCAGTGAGGGCCAAAAAAAAAAAAAAAGAAGTAAAAAACTAGAGCCAGTGTTTGATGGGCAACAACATGTAGGGCGGGCAATACGTGATGACTCTCAGGCCAGTACTACATGTTGTGGGTGGAGCCTCGGAGCCGGAGAAACGCCCTGTCAATAATAAAAAAATAATAATAATCCCACCTTTTTAAATGACTAAAGTACATTTGTAATTAATGTCAAAGTAAAGGGGGGGGATCATTTAAATCAAGACATAACAGCAGCAGTAGCCATTAAAAAGACATCATACAGCACCACAATAGTAAGCAACAGGTAGGTGAAAGTGGAACACAATCAGCTGGAAGTTAATTAACGATGATGCAATATGTAAATAAAACCACAGTAGCACACATCCTATCTGTCTACCTGCCCTACTCCTACCTGCCCTCCCTGACACTCCTACCTGCCCCCCTGACACTCCTACCTGCCCCCCTGATACTCCTACCTGCCCCCCTGACACTCCTACCTGCCCCCCTGACACTCCTACCTGCCCCCCTGACACTCCTACCTGCCCCCCTGACACTCCTACCTGCCCCCCTGACACTCCTACCTAGCCCCCTCCCCCTGATACACCTACCTGCCCTCCCTGACACTCCTACCTGCCCCCCTGACACTCCTACCTGCCCCCCTGACACTCCTACCTGCCCTCCCTGACACTCCTACCTGCCCCCTGACACTCCTACCTACCCCCTGACACTCCTACCTGCCCCCTGACACTCTTACCTCCTCCCCCCACCTTTATACACCTACCTGTCCCCTGATACAACTACCTGCCCTCCCTGACACTCCTACCTGCCCCCTGACACTCTTACCTGCCCCCCCCTGATACACCTACCTGCCCTCCCTGACACTCCTACCTGCCCTCCCTGACACTCCTACCTGCCCCTTGACACTCCTACTTACTCCCTGACACTCTTACCTGCCCCCCCCTGATACACCTCCCTATCCCCTGACACTCTTACCTGCCCGCCCCCCCCCCCCCCCTGATACACCTCCCTATCCCCTGACACTCTTACCTGCCCCCCCCTGATACACCTCCCTATCCCCTGACACTCTTACCTGCACCCCCCCTGATACACCTCCCTATCCCCTGACACTTCCACCTGCCCTCCCTTATACACTTCTTACACTAACAACTATAACACTGCCCTTTTCCTTTCCGTCTCTTTCACTCTCTTTTCCTACCTGATGAGGGAGATCAGGTCAGGTGCACTGTATTTTCTACGACTTATAAAAGCAAAGAACCGTTCCCAGAGCTGTAGATCCATTTCTAAAACACGTAAATGGCGTAACAATTTTTATTACCTCAAAATATTGTTGTGTTTCCTTTTCAATTTTACGTCAAAGTTTCGTTTTTTTTTTTCTTGTGTGTTGTATCTCGTGTGTGTGTGTGTGTAACGTGTTTTTCTTTTCTGTTTGCGTTCTTTTGACAAGTTGTGTATCACGTTACACTGTTCTCATGACTGTTATTATCTGTTGCATTACACCTTTGTATGTGTAATTTGGTCAGCTGATGTTATTTCTATTATTTTATTTCCTAATTAATTCTGTATTTTTATTAATTTTTATTAAATTTCTATATTATATGCCTACATTAATGCTGCCTTTATGTTTGACTATTTTTTATTATCTAACTATGTTTTTATTAGTTTTATAATGAACTATATTTCTTTATTTATTGTATTTTTCTCTATTACTTTTCGTGGTCATTAAATATTGCCTCTGTTTTTACACATTTTATCGCTTATTATCTTTCTTTTCTCTACGATTTTAATTATCTATTTTTCATCTCCATTTTTTGTTGAATTAAGTAACAATTATTGGATTATTTATTGGATTCTATTCTATGATGGATTATTTTTCTCTACCTGTCTCTTGTGTAAGTTAAATATTAGTTTTTCGTCTGTATTTCTCATAGAAACTGAAGTATTTTTTTTGTTTTCGATATTTTTGTAATTAAATAGACTATGATTCTGTCTTTCGTAACATGCTTAAAAAAGATACTGTTTGGTGTGTGTGTGTGTGTGTGTGTCATCTGATATTGGACACAGTTTCATTTGTAATTTTCTGACGATACAATGTAAAATTTTATCATGTTTAATTGCACCTTAATTAATTAGTATAAATCATATAGCTTTGCAGTTATTTGATATTTTACATTATATTTTACCTTGTAGCAATGATTATTTTTTAATTATTCGTTATCTATTTGTTTTTACTTTTTCGTTTTGTAAGAGGTAAGCAGGAATTGGGTGAGGAGAAAGGGGAGGGAGGAGAAGAACGGGAGAGAGGACAAATAAGATAAGATAAAGGGAGAGGAAAAGAGGGGAGGAAAAAGGGGAAAATGTTAAGTTAAATAATGGAAAAAATACGAAGTAAGGGGGAGGAAAAGTAAATAAAAGAGAGTAAAAAGAAAGAATAATCGAGAAGAAAGAAAGAAAAGAAAACAGAGAGAGAGAGCCAACCAATCACATAAAGACTACTGATATTATAGTGTGCGAACATATTCTACGAGATTGGCTAACAAAGGAGAGAGGTTTTTAACACTTGTTCAATATACTGTACACTCAAACATGTGCCCGGGGAGAATTGGAAGACAGATTATTCATATAAACCGTCGACGAACTTATGAGAGAATTTATGACAATATACACGAGTGATTTATGAAATAGTTTGGAGAGAAATTGATGACATGTTTGTAGGGAACTGGTGGAAATGTTTGTAGGGAAAAACACATTGATGAACATTTAAACCAACATACTGAATAACACGTGTTAGCTGATGGAAAGTGATACACAAGTGACACGCGTTATTTATTTTTAGGAATATCAAATAGGCATTAGAAGAAGAAGAAAAAATTAAACTTTGATGTGGCCTCCATTTCCCCGATGAATGTTGATGTGTTTTGTAAGAGCCACAAAGCAAAGGCAAAATGGGATAAAGAAATATTGCAACACGAATCATATATTTCATAATTTATAGATAAATTAAAAAAACAAAAAAACACTCCCCCTACAGATAGATTGAAATATTGTAATACACGATCTATAAGACGAGTATTGCAGAGAGATGAAATCAGGGAGTTTCAATATTGCTGTTGCCTGGCTGTCATGTCTCGGAGAATGAAACAGTATTATTTAACACCCAGATACGAGGCAAGCAAACCATCCACTGTATTGTATATCTCCTCTTGGTCACCCCGTGGAGGATGACGCTCACCCACTCTATAAAATAACCTAATATATCAATGAATTTCTGGATGTGTATTTGGCTATATTGATTTAATTTCTCGTCGAGTTGTGGTGTAATGAATGAAACAAAATGACAAACTCACATCAGCAGGAATTATTTAGATGTTCTTCATTTGATCGGTCGAGACACCATTCCCAAACTCTATACGTCTATTGTGTGTCAAGGTCCATTACCACAGTGTATTTATTCTCCCTGAAAATATGATTCGTGCTAATTAAACTGGTGTAGTGTAATGTGCTTCCACTGTCATTATCTTAATTGTTTTGTGAGGTAATTTGATGACATAATTATAGGGTATTATTTTCTCATGTAAGGAGCGGGTATTTTCGTATTATCTTAATAACTTGAGAGGTCGTGTTATCTTAGTAACTTGAGAGGTCGTGTTATCTTAGTAACTTGGGAGGTCGTGTTATCTTAGTAACTTGAGAGGTCGTGTTATCTTACCTGAGTAACTTGAGAGGTCGTGTTATCTTACCTGAGTAACTTGAGAGGTCGTGTTATCTTAGTAACTTGAGAGGTCGTGTTATCTTAGTAACTTGGGAGGTCGTGTTATCTTACCTGAGTAACTTGAGAGGTCGTGTTATCTTAGTAACTTGAGAGGTCGTGTTATCTTAGTAACTTGAGAGGTCGTGTTATCTTAGTAACTTGAGAGGTCGTGTTATCTTAGTAACTTGGGAGGTCGTGTTATCTTACCTGAGTAACTTGAGAGGTCGTGTTATCTTAGTAACTTGAGAGGTCGTGTTATCTTAGTAACTTGAGAGGTCGTGTTATCTTACCTGAGTAACTTGAGAGGTCGTGTTATCTTAGTAACTTGAGAGGTCGTGTTATCTTAGTAACTTGGGAGGTCGTGTTATCTTAGTAACTTGAGAGGTCGTGTTATCTTAGTAACTTGAGAGGTCGTGTTATCTTAGTAATTTGAGAGGTCGTGTTATCTTAGTAACTTGGGAGGTCGTGTTACCTGGTTGCTTCTGTTTCTTCAGTATGGCTAGTTATATACTTTATTGAGGGGGGGGGGGGGCTAATTCTTAAGGGATTTATTAACGAAACATTTGATTTATAGCGAAGTCATTATGTGCATTCCTTAACCCTTTCTCTTTCCCCTTCCCCTACCCCTTCCCTTCCCCCTTCAAAGAAATAAAAACCAATACTGTATATTTTATCGGATTCCCAAGTACTGTATGGTAATGTCACCAAACTACTTCCCTCTCCTCTATCGGTGTGTGATGGGTACTGTCCTGGTAGTACTGGGTAGGGGGCACTGGTTAGGTGAATAAGGTCCTTCAGTTTCTCTTGTTGATATAATAATTGTGGTCTCTTATTGTCTGTGTTTATTGTTCCTATGTTTCTCAGTTCTCCTCTAACCTCTCACCTCTACCTCTCACTCCCCCCTCCACCCTCCCCGAACTCGACCTCTCATCACCTCACCTAATTCTAATGATAGTCTAGTCTGCTTCTCTCAGTGTTGAAAGTTGATGCTCCGTGGTGCAAGGAATATCTGAATTCTCATTGGCTTTTACATGTAGCTTTAAATAGGCATGTCCTTCCTATCTGTATTCTCATTGGTTGTATGACATGAAGTAAAACAGGTATCCTTGTTCTTATTGGTCAATTACGAGTATTAAAAAAAAATCATATGATGTGTAGAAAAGGGGATTTATTTACCTCAGTTGGGGGGGTTTATCGTCCTTAATTGATAAACGCTAAAGGGCGATAATGCTCAAATGATGGTTATGGACTTATGACCTTATGTGATGGATGATGTCTTCTCCAGTCTCTTAAAATATATATTCTCTCTCTCTCTCTCTCTCTCTCTCTCTCTCTCGTACACCTGTTAAATCATTAACTCATACACCTGTAAAATCATAAACTCCCACACCTGTAAACTCATACACCTGTAAAATCATAAACTCACACACCTGTAAACTTATACACTTGTAAAATCATAAACTCCCACACCTGTAAACTCATACACCTGTAAAGTCATAAACTCACACACCTGTAAACTCATACACCTGTAAAATCATAAACACACACCTGTAAACTCATACACCTCTAAAATCATAAACTCATACACCTGTAAAATCATAAACTCACACACCTGTAAACTCATACACCTGTAAAATCATAAACTCACACACCTGTAAACTCATACACCTGTAAAATCATAAACACACACCTGTAAACTCATACACCTGTAAAATCATAAACTCCCACACCTGTAAACTCATACACCTGTAAAATCATAAACTCACACACCTGTAAACTCATACACCTGTAAAATCATAAACTCGTACACCTGTAAAATCATAAACTCATACACCTGTAAAATCATATACTCATACACCTGTAAAATCATAAACTCATACACCTGTAAAATCATATACTCATACACCTGTAAAATCATAAACTCATACACCTGTAAAATTATAAACTCACACACCTGTAAAATCATAAACTGGTACACCTGTAAAAGCCTTAAATTGTACACCTATGTAATCTTTATATTGGATGGGCTGAGAGAGGAAGGGTTAGGAAGAGTTTAAAAAGTCTTGCATGGAAAGGTATTGAGGGGAAGAGATACACACTTGTTGTAATACACTGTGTCACGTATTGTATAGACGAGGGAAGGGGTATGCATGTATGTATGTATGTATGTATGCTTGTTTGTATATATGTCTGTATTTATGTATGTATGTCTTCTAATACATAGAGGAAGGGAGGGGTATGTATTCATGTTTGTTTGTATGTATGTATGTTCTGTATGTATGTATGTTCTGTATGTATGTATGTTCTGTATGTATGTATGTTCTGTATGTATGTATGTATCTATACAAACAGTATCTTTGTGTATCTCACTTTACACATATGAGACAGCCCCTCACGTTTGTATGATCCTGTACACCACATTAACCAAGGTGTCATACATGGTTGGTTGTATACATACACTCATACATGACGTATTTTCATGATAAGGATATTTGTTTGTTTATGATAATGTTAAGACTCATACCCGGATACTCGCTTGTCGGACACGTGGTGATGACTGTTGTGGGAAAATTGTGTTACCTGGTGTGTGTGTGTGTGTGTGTGTGTGTGTGTGTGTGTGTGTGTGTGTGTGTGCGCGCGTGTTATGGCCGTAAAGAGAGAGAGAGAGAGAGAGAGAAAAAAGAGAGAGAGAGAGAGACCATGTTTATCTGGAAATTACCTTATGCATACCCTGCCGTCAGCTTAGTATACCCTGCCGTCAGCTTAGTATACCCTGCCGTCAGCTTAGTATACAGCCGTCAGCTTCGTATACCCTGCCGTCAGCTTAGTATACCCTGGCGTCAGCTTAGTATACCCTGCCGTCAGCTTAGTATACAGTCGTCAGCTTAGTATACCCTGGCGTCAGAACACAAAGGCAGGTAGGTAATTTATGGCAGACAAATAATAAAAGGCTCCGTGGCTGAGCTGTTTCCGCGACACATTTTCAGTATCGTGATATTTTTCAGAGTTGTATTGCACGAGCTGCCACTCTTCTGTATATTATGTTAGACAGGCAGACAGACAGATAGACAGGCATTTATAGAGAGAGAGACGCATACAGACAGATAGACAGACATATACATAGAGACGCATACAGACAGACAGACAGACATATACATAGAGACGCATACAGACAGACAGATAGATAGATAGTTTTATATTATTATTATTATTTATTTATTTATTTATTTATTTATTTTTTTTTGTAATACACGAATGATATGCGGCTGTGATGTTCATGTTTTATGATGAAGTTGTTTACGTGGTAAATTATAACATGGATGAACTGGGGTTAGTTTTATCAGATACTTTTGGCTTTTGACTTTTTTTTTTTGTATTTTTCATTATTTAAATTTCTTATCTATAATCTCTCTTTTTTTTTTTAGTTTGGTTTTAAATTTTTACTTTGACTTTAACTTAAACTTAATATATTTGACTTTTTTTTACACCCGTATAAACTTTTTCAATTTAATTTTAGTGTTAAGAGACCCATTAAAGTCATTTCTGCATAAATATTCGTTAAAAGTTATCCTGTACGTAATAATAATAATAATAATCTGATAGTTGTGTTTACATAGGTGTATTTTACTTGCAGATGTGTAGAGGAGACAGGTGTGGACAGGGATGTGACAAGAGCACATGTCTACAGCCAACAGGTATGTGGCATTTTATAGACTGATAACAACAGGTGTGTGGATATAGTTTTGCGGCAAGTGCAGTTGTGTAGAGGCAACAGGTGTGTGTGTGTGTGTGTGTGTGTGTGTGTGTAGGTAGGTGTGAGACTGTCTGGCTTCTGGCTCGACGTCGCCTCTTAAGTCTCTCTCTCTCTCTCTGTCTCTCTCTCTCTCTCTCTTTCTTTCTCTTTACGTCACATCCCAGCCCTTTCTCTGAATTCATGCAGAGAGAGAGAGAGAGAGAGAGAGAGAGAGAGAGAGAGAGCAATCAGCGTCAATAACCTGTCCATAGATTACCTGTAGTGTTACGGGAAATAAATTAATAATAAATAAATAAACTCATAATGGTTAAAAATAAATTCACAGAAAAATAAATAAATACATACATACATACATAGATACATAGATAGATTGGTAGGTACATAATATGCATCTATGGTATTCTCATATAAAGAGAAGAGAAGAGACGGAGAAGCTTGTAGGGAGTCGTGTGTCTTCTGATGATGACTCACTTGCTGACATCTTTACTGTGTTAATCTAAAATACTTTCTTTGTGTGACTTAACCTTTGTTTATATGCGAACGACAAGCAAGGGAATAACATGAACGTCAATGTCTTCTATAGACCTTGATGAACGTATTGACCCTCAGAACGTAAGAACGTGAATGTAATGACCGTCAGAACGTAACAAGATGAACGTAATGACCGTCAGAACGTAACAAGATGAACGTAATGACCGTCAGAACGTAACAAGATGAACGTAATGACCGTCAGAACGTAACAAGATGAACGTAATGACCGTCAGAACGTAACAAGATGAACGTAATGACCGTCAGAACGTAACAAGATGAACGTAATGACCATCAGAACGTAACAACATGAACGTAATGACCGTCAGAATATAACCATCTCCCTCTCCCTTCTCACCATTGCTCCTTCTCTCTCTCTCCTCGGATCTCTCGTCTTTACTACCTCCTCCTCTCTCTCCTCCTTTCCTCGCTTCCTCTCTCCTCTTTCCCTCTTTTCTCTCTCACTCTCTTGCGGTCAATAAAACCACCGTCATTGTCCCTTGTAACCTCTCCTTTCCTATTTCCCTCCCACTGGCCCTCACTCTCCCTTTCCCTTTCACTAATTCTCTCTCTCTCTCTCTCTCTCTCTCTCTCTCTCTCTCTCTCTCTCTCTCTCTCTCTCTCTCTCCCACTCTTTCTCCCCTTCTCCCCCAAACTCGCTGATACACAGATGGGGAGTAACATACCTAACCTAACCTAACCTGCCCTACCCTGAGCTAGATATCTGGACGTGTGTGTGTGTGTTTTCTTTCATCCTTAACAGCGAGACACTGAATAACAGAGTGAAATCAAGTTGAAATATATGTTATCTAACTTTTCTTTTGTCTTCCTATTGGTCAGTTTTTCCTCCTGGGCTCCGTAATAAGGCGTCTTTGTTTTCCTATTGGTCAGTTTTTCCTCCTGGGCTCCGTAATAAGGCGTCTTTGTCTTCCTATTGGTCAGTCTTTCCTCCTGTGCTCCGTAAAAAGGCGTCTTTGTTTTCCTATTGGTCAGTCTTTCCTCCTGGGCTCCGTAATAAGGCGCCAGTGTCTTCCTATTGGTCAGTCTTTCCTCCTGTGCTCCGTAAAAAGGCGCCTTTGTCTTCCTATTGGTCAGTCTTAAGTTCCCCATCCATTGCTGTCTCACTATCACAGCAAGGAGAGGAAGGCGCACCAGGGGGCACTACACGACCCTAGCGAACCAACCAGACGGCCCCGAGTGTGTGAAGCCGAAGGGTGAACGACTCTCTGGTGGGGTAGGTCAAGGTAGGCCAGGTGTGTAGAGAGTCTTGTGTTGTGATACAGGTGTGTAGAGAGTCTTGTGTTGTGATACAGGGGGTGTAGGGAGAACATGTGTGTTGTGATACAGGGGGTGAAGGGAGAGCATGTGTGTTATGATACAGAGTGGTGAGGTATTTAAACACCCCTTTCACCACACACTCGTCTCAACCACCTAATTAGCACCTGTCCCACCTGCTTGAATAACACCTGTCTCAACCACCTGATTATCTCCTGTCTCAACCACCTAATTAGCACCTGTCCCACCTGCTTGAATAACACCTGTCTCAGCCACCTGATTATCTCCTGTTTCAACCACCTAATTAGCACCTGTCCCACCTGCTTGAATAACACTTGTCTCGACCACCTAATTTTCATCTCTCTTACCTGCTTGAATAACACCTGTCTCAACCACCTAATTAATACCTGTCTCACCTACTGTACTTGCTTACCACCTGCCACAACCACCTGATTACCTCCTGTCTCAACCACCCAATTAGCACCTGTAGCTCCTGTCCAATTATCGCAGCTGACGTTACCACCTGGCGACTTCGCTTTGATTTAATCCTTCATTACCAACGCTGAAAGAAATTGCATTATCGGGACAGGAAATTACTGCCCTGTCAAATGGTGCAAACGTGTTTAATCATGACTTGGCTTGCTTTGATGGTGTGTGTGTGTGTGTGTGTGTGTGTGTGTTTGTGTGTGTGTGTGTGTGTGTGTGTGTTTCATTTTACGGTATTAATATAATATGTAGATATGTATGTGTGTGTGAGAGAGAGGGAGAGAGATAGATAGAGAAATATTACTTACTGGTTGACTTCCGTACCAGCTGAAAGAAGCCTAAGAGAAAGACACACAGACAGATAAGAGAGAGAGAGACAGACAGACAGACAGACTCAGACAAACAGAGATACACACACACACACACAGCTACACATGACCACCTCAGAAAGCATCCATAATAACCGTAATGCACTAAAGATCTAACCTAACCTAACCTAACCTAACCTAAAACTTATATCAACTTTTCAATTCTAAATACATGTTGCACGTTTTGTTGAAGAGATGGATTGGACGATTGGATTATCACTTGGAGTTGCAGAATATTGATTGAAAGTTGACTGGGAGGAGTGACTTTAATCTTCGTCGGGGTTAAAAAAGTGTATCTTGAGTCAGTCTTTGCGTATATTATCTTTACAGTCCCCAGCTCGATGTGATCTAATTCCACCCCGAATCATTTCTTCCAATCCCAATAACGACTGTCACAATGCCTTTCCAATCTCAGCCGCTTTATCTTAACTTAAGAATCTATATTTCTCGGCCTTGCTTCACCTTCATATTCTTCTTTTTCACTTTCTCCTCTTCTCACCATCACGTACTCCCTTAGCATCATTGTCACCATCATTTTCACTATCATTATCATCCTCACCATCAGTGCACTCATCATCACCTCCTCTGATCATTACTTTCATCACCAGCCTCTCCTCCACCTTTACCTCTTCTCATCCTCACCATCACCTTCACCTCTCACCATCACCCTCACCCTCACCATCCTCACATGAACACACGCCTTCAGTAACCCCTGACCTCCTACCTGGCAGTCTGACGCAGCGAGAAAACTTCCCCCCTGGCTGTGTAATTTCGAATTATCACCTAAGGTGCTGACGTCATTATACGTCACACTTGGAGGCAGGGCGAGAGAGGGCTGTATAAGGCTGGTGAGATTTTTGGATTATAACATCAACACAAATACAAAGCTCACATGTACACGCACGTACACACACACACACACACACATATATATATATATATATATATATGCAAGTAAATCACTGTAGGTGCGCGTGATCCAGGTATATGTTGATAAGTTATCAGTGATAACCACTTTGTGTTTTCTTGTTTCCTTGTGGTTATCAGCATATATATATATATATATATATATATATATATATATATATATATATATATATATATATATATATATATATATATATATATATATATATATATATATTATATATATATATATATGCTGATAACCACCAGGAAAGAAGAAAACACGAAGTTCGTGAATTACACGAAAGCGCTTGGGAACTTCGTGTTTTCTTCTTTCCTGGTGGTTATCAGCATATACCTAGATCACGCGCACCTACAGTGATTTACTTGCATATATATATATATATATATATATATATATATATATATATATATATATATAAAACACAGACACAAAACCACCGCACACCAGTATAAACACGTATACAATGAAACACTCACAGACAAACAC
Organism: Homarus gammarus; assembly: GCA_958450375.1. Taxonomy (NCBI): domain Eukaryota; kingdom Metazoa; phylum Arthropoda; class Malacostraca; order Decapoda; family Nephropidae; genus Homarus; species Homarus gammarus. The sequence continues at coordinate 2,616,236 of CAUDMG010002504.1, forward strand.
AGAAACACAAACACGCGCACAAAAAAACACCGTACATTAATTACATAAGTCAGGTAAATAAATGAGAAAACAATAGACGGGCGGAGATAAAAATCAATTAATCAACACGTTCTTTACCGCGAGCGTCGAGAACACCGCAGTGCCATGACCCTCTCCAGCCAGACACACCGAGTCTGTCTGGCTCATGAGGTAGGTCAGGGCGGTCTGGCTGCATACAAAACTGACATTCAAAATAAATATAAATATATACCAACCAACCAGACAGACAGCCAGGGGAAGCTTTCATGAGTTTGGTGTCATGAAATTTAATCTCCCTGAAGTGATGTACAGTATGTATGTAATGTAGGATTTGGTGCAGGGTTTGAGGACTTTGAATTCAAGCAGGGATGAAATATGTATTCATGAGTGTTGCGCGTGACGGGTGAGTCTTTGAAGGTAGCTTATGGGTCGTTCCTTCCTCTGAGTCGAAGCTTAATTCATTTTTTTTCTTTACGGTAATATATTTTTTTTCTCAGGTGGTGATGCGCTAAGCAGGTGGTTAGTTTGACGCCTAACGTTTCCTGAGATATTGTCATGGTCCTATTGTGTGGGTCTTGATACATGTTGAGAGAATCACGGGAATGTTCGTCATAAACAGATACATAACTGTTTAAATATTCCAAAACTTTCAATAATATACAACCGCAAATTTCTATTCAGTATCGGGGTGCAGTGGGATGGCTAAACCGAACTAAATTAACCTTATATAGCCTAACCTAATCTTCTCTACTCTAATCTAACTTTATACTTATCTTAATTTAATCTCACTTACCTTAATTTATTCCAATCCATCCCCAGGTATCATTAGGTTGTTTAATCATCAGGTGTAATGAGTTCAGATGTCTGGTTTTCACGTGATCTCAATTTACAGGTTACAGTGAGGATGGTTATTAACAGGTGTGTCTGGGGGGGGGGGGTAGTGGGAAAGGAGGGGTCATGGCCTTTCTGTCTGGCGCAGTGATCTGTGATACAAGTCGTGAAAAGCGTCTCGTTAGGCTGTCTGGTCACTCACCTGCCTTACCTGTTGGGAGAGAGGAACAGTGAGGGGGCCAGAAAAGAGAGTGAGAGAGAGAGGACTGAAGGGAGAGGGAGACTGGTGATAAGAGAGATACAGAGACAGGGAGAGACTGTGAGGGGAGGGAGAGAGAGATTGTGCTGAGAGAGGGAATTTGAGGGGAAAAGCAAACAGGAGATTATGCACTTGTCAGTAACGTCGCAGGTGAGGG
>CAUDMG010002504.1:2622500-2682500 GCA_958450375.1 Homarus gammarus
GCCACTAGCCTCACGTGATGAGTGGGTCTTCCAGCCTCTTCACGTACCAGGCTGTGTCAAGCTGACTTATCGTCCATATCTCTTATCTGTCCTCGTTACTTATCAATTAGGAAGACAACAACGTAAAGCTCTCAACTTCACGTATATTTACTAATTATGTTCCCAATAGTATCTTAAGATAGTTCTATTAGTGTGGCATTGTTCCCTTGGGTCAAAAACTTCCAAGGTGTGTCTCAGTAACTATGGTCATGCGTGGACAGATGTTATAGTAAACAAGACGCTTGCATCAGCTGGGGTCATATCAGCTTGTGGTGTGTCAGGAGCTCGACTTTCACCTGGGAGGTCGAGAGGGTAATCTGGCCGTATGATCTGTTAAGGTTTGTGGCGTGTATTTATCTATGAACGGCGTGCGTATTAGGTTTGTATTTTCTCTCAATGTGTGTGTGTGTGTGTGTGTGTGTGTGTGTGTGTGTGTGTTGAGTGTTTTTACTTGTATGGATGATTGGTGATAATTCTGGGGTACACTTGGAGAGATCTACGAGGAGGAAGGGGGAGAGGGGGGGCGAAGAGGAGGAGGAGGAGGAGGAGTGGGGGGAGAGGGGGGGCGAAGAGGAGAAGGAGTGGGACTTAAGTGGAATATAAAGTTCATGTCAAGATTGGAGAAGCGATTGTCAGTAGGGAAGTTAGGTTTGGTTAGGTTAGGTTAGGTTAGGTTAGGGTGTGAGAGGTTGAAAGTGACTTAGGGTTTGTTGTTATTTATGTTAGACGAGTTTGTTTACTAGAGAATGATTTTTATTTTTGATGTAAGTGTGTGTGTGTGTGGGTGGGTGGGTGTGTGTGTGTTTGTAATTTCCGACATTGCCATATAAATTTGAACTATATAAAACAGAGATAGGAAGAACAAGGGAAGAGCGAGGAAGAGGAAGAATAGGATGAAGAGGGAGGAAGATGGGCGGGAAGACATCGATATGAGGTTAGGTTAGGTTAGGTTATGTTAGGTTGTGTAAGGTAAGGTAAGGTAAGGTTAGGTAAGGTAAGGTTAGGTTACTGACCCTCATTATGTGTGATTCTTTAGACGAAATTCTCTGAGCAATTTGGTTGAAGTAAATCTTGATGGGTTGAGAAGGTGACATAGTTAAGAAGTGTATATTAACGTTAACTGAATCACCTGTAGTTTAGACACGTCACCTTACTTCACCTGAAGATTAACCTCGCTAAAGGCGGCTTCACACTAACTCTTTTGTCGAGTCACGTCAAATAATTTAATTAAATTTTAAAAGTATTCAGTATCGCATTTTTAATAAATTGCTTAGTGTACATTTTTTTTTATTGGTGTTGATATTCGTAAATACATCTCATATGTATTTCTTTACACTGATCTGTCTGTTTACAAGTGACGAACGCGGGAAGACTGGCGCGCTAGTTATCTAAGCAAGTGCAACAGGTGACGACACTCAGAAAGGAGGGAATCTTTAGGAGAATGGTGCAAGAAAATGACGGAAAAATTTGATAGTGTGACGCTGCCTTAACTCTACCTCGGGGGTTAGGTTTGGTTAGGTTAGGTTAGGTTAGGTTAGATCAGGTTAAGTTAGGTTAAGTTTGGTCTGGTTAGATTAGGTTAACTTAGGTTAGGTTTGGTCTAGTTAGATTAGGTTAACTTAGGTTAGGTTTAGTCTGGTTAGATCAGGTTAAGTTTGGTCTGGTTAACTTAGGTTAGGTTTGGTCTGGTTAGATCAGGTTAAGTTAGGTTTGGTCTGGTTTGGTTAGCAGAAAACTAAACAACCAGACATCGTGATTTACCATTCCGACTTACCGAAGTGGCATACCCCCTCCCCCCCTCCTCCACAGCCAACCAATGAACGTGAAGATTTTTTTAAAAGTCTACGAATCATTATGAAACTAGTCATGGTTGACGGCGGTGTGTTGCATTATGCAGTTTGTTGGTGTTGGTAGGTGGCGTCCCTGCATGAGGTCGGTCTGGTCGCCGGGGTGCTCCCAGGTTTATGACATGAATAACTCCTAACCACCAACGCCGTCGCTAAAATTATCGCGTATTAAAATAGACAGACAGACAGGCAAATAGAGACACACACAGCTGGACAGACATACAGACAGAATAGACAGATAGATAGCTGGACAGACATACAGACAAACGTAAAAGAGTATTATAATACTTGATATTTATAGTCTATTTGGCCTTATATGCCAAGAGCATCTGGTGTTCTCAGGCGGTCACCCATCCAAGTACTAACCAGACCTAACGCTGCTTATCTTCGCTCATCAGACAAGAAGCTGTGTCTCCAACTCAACGTGTGGTGTAAATCATAATTATTATCTTTTCATAAACACAAAACCCGTCAGGCATTATAATGTTATCTCTATCTTGGAACTAACACACACACACACACACACACACACACACACACACACGACCATAATGTTCAATTGCAGTATTATTTTCTATTTATTTCACTTAGGGAGGAGGAGTTTGACATTACAGGTCTCTCTCTCTCTCTCTCTCTCTCTCTCTCTCTCTCTCTCTCTCTCTCTCTCTCTCTCTCTCTCTAACAGCTCAACAGGTTTCATTTTTTCCCTCCTGTAAAATTATTCCTTATAGACCACGTCACAATGTTTCACCTCTTCACCTTATATACCTGGATATATATATAAAAAAAAAAAGATTTCCTTATATAATTTTTCCTTATTTTCTTTCCTCTATTACGAATCATGATGAAACAACTCAGTGTGTGATGATCTTTGGCTTCTAGGTCAGGTTAGGTTAGGTTAGGTTTGGTTAGGTTTGGTTTGGTTTGGTTTGGTTAGGTTTGGTTTGGTTAGGTTAGGTTAGGTTTGGTTTGGTTTGGTTTGGTTTGGTTAGTTTATAGTGTGATAAGTTCTGGCGTCTAAGTTCTATATATTTTTTTCTGTCTATTCGCCTCATCCAATAATGTTTGAGACAGTAAGGGCGTGGCTGACAGGTAGCTAGTACAGTACACGGACAGTAGCAGTACAGGATGCACTGATTACAGCCACAAATGGTCATAATTATACAATCTCGTTGTTTGGATTATTTTGTTCATGTAGGTGATTACATGTCCGTCTACCTGTCTGTTTTTCTGTATGTCTGACTGTACCTGTTTTTGTATTTCTGTCTGTATGTCTGTCTATGTCTGGCTGTTTCTTTACCACATCCTGTTATATAAGTAATAACCTCGGAGAAGGCTTACAGAGAGAGAGAGAGAGAGAGAGAGAGAGAGAGCAAACTTGTGGCTCATAATATTTCGTTTTCCCAGTCAGGTTAGGTTAGGTTCATAATTCATCCACTTCATGACTCATCCCCCTCACGTCTTCATCCCCCTCCCCCTCCTCCCCCCTTCCCCCTCACGTCCTCATCCCCCTCCCCCTCCTTCCCCCTCCCCTCCCCCCCCCCCCAGGACACGAGGTTCTGGGGGCCACGAGTCTAAAAAATTTCGTAGGTTTTTGATGTTATTTGAGGCTTATAATAGGTAGATAAGGCTGTTTGGTCTGGTTATGTAGTCTTATTAACAAACTGACTTGATTTAATTCAGGAAAATACCTGCAGTTGTCAACTTAATCGATTTTTTTTTCAGTTGTAATAAAAACAAGTATTGTTTAAAGTTAAATTCTTATTAATTTTAACACGGAAAACCTCAATAATTCTTGTTAAAAAGTCATCTTGTATAATGATAACTGAACTGTTCTTTGGCTTATTTGGGTTTCTAAATTTTACTCAACTGAAACAAGGTGAAAGGTAGTTAACATCTCCATCAGTAAGTGTATGTCAAGAGTCGTTTAAACAAGTTGTGAGATGAACATAAGATTCAGTTTTATGAATAGATGTGGACACTTTCTCTTACTGTAGCCATTATAAGACTTCACCCGTGCTGCTTACTCACCCTAGGTCTACTCAGGCTAGGTTAGGTTAGGTTAGGTTAGGTTAGGTTATAGGTTAGGGACAGGTGTAAATATGTGATAATATCTTGGTAAATATATACAACATATCCCCAGATGAGAACGTAACTGGTGACTTAAATTTTGTCCTCAAAGTATGATAACAGGAACCAGTGGACCAGTGAACCAGTGAACCAGTGGACCAGTGGACCAAACATCCGGTTCTTTATGTTGTTTAGTTATTTGACAAGTGTTAAGGAAATGCATCTAATTAAGGTTGAGTTTCATTGTAATTCGTTACGTTAATTTGGGGATTAATATTTGGCATTAGTCTAATTGAACGATTTAAGATTCACTCCTACACATCTTCGGTCAGTGATAGTCGTGTGTGAGAGAGGGATCGAGTGAGTGTGTGTGTGTGTGTGTGTGAGAGAGAGGGACCGTGTGTGTGTGTGTGTGTGTGTGTGTGAGAGAGGGACCGAGTGTGTGTGTGTGTGTGTGTGAGAGAGGGACCGTGTGTGTGCGTGTGTGTGTGTGTGTGTGTGAGAGAGGGACCGTGTGTGTGTGTGTGTGTGTGTGAGAGAGGGACCGAGTGTGTGTGTGTGTGTGTGAGAGAGGGACCGTGTGTGTGTGTGTGTGTGTGAGAGAGGGACCGTGTGTGTGTGTGTGTGTGTGTGTGAGAGAGGGACCGAGTGTGTGTGTGTGTGTGTGTGTGTGTGAGAGAGGGACCGTGTGTGTGTGTGTGAGAGAGGGACCGTGTGTGTGTGTGTGTGTGTGAGAGAGGGACCGTGTGTGTGTGTGTGTGTGTGTGTGAGAGAGGGACCGTGTGTGTGTGTGTGTGTGAGAGAGAGAGGGACCGAGTGTGTGTGTGTGTGTGTGAGAGAGGGACCGTGTGTGTGTGTGTGTGTGTGTGTGAGAGGGACCGTGTGTGTGTGTGTGTGTGTGTGAGAGAGAGGGACCGAGTGTGTGTGTGTGTGTGTGTGTGTGAGAGAGGGACCGAGTGTGTGTGTGTGTGTGTGTGAGAGAGGGACCGTGTGTGTGTGTGTGTGTGAGAGAGAGGGACCGAGTGTGTGTGTGTGTGTGTGTGTGTGAGAGAGGGACCGAGTGTGTGTGTGTGTGTGAGAGAGGGACCGTGTGTGTGCGTGTGTGTGTGTGTGTGTGTGTGTGTGTGTGAGAGGGACCGTGTGTGTGTGTGTGTGTGTGTTGTACCATATCCCCAATGAATAAATCTTCCTTCTTTGTTTCGTGTTATTATCATTGTTGTTATATTTCGCGTTTGGTATTTCGTTTTTCATATCTTTTGTTTAAGTCTTTTATGTATTTGGTTGTGATGTGTTGTGATGTGTTGTGATGGCTAAGTTAAGAATCATGTGTTGTAAAAAGTGTGAACAGTTTCTCCGTGGCTCAAATATTTAATAATATTCTCTAGTTTGAAGATTTTTTCCTTTGAACTCCGGATGTGAAATTGTATATGGCAGCCTCACTTAACCTTCGCCAACCGCAAACTGTTATTTAAGATAAATCTCTAACGTTGCTCTGTGGCTGCCCTAACGCTTGTCTCAGTCACTCGAAATACAGTAAAGTGAGACAGTCGTAAGAGTTTCCAGGATCTGTTGTGAATCTCAGAGTATCGCAAAAGCTATTTTTTTCCTCTTTAGCTTCTGGTAAGGAAATACAACCCCGTGTATCCAATGTCCTTTTGGTCACTATCCCTCTCCCGTAGTGTAGGTTAGATGATGTCTCGTGTCATTAAATTAATGTAAGATTCTTGGACAATTTCCCACTAGGGCGTCAGTTGCTGGCGTCCCTGTTTCCCTGACGACGTGAGCACTCTCCCCCTCCCGAAGCCCTTCCCCCCCCTCCCCTCTCCCCCTCCCCCTCCTCCTCCTCCCCCCTCCTCCTCCCCCCTCCTCCTCCCCCCCCCTTTACTTCCCCCGACCACAGTGAGTCTAAGCTGGCATGGCGATTTACTGTTATATGAAGCTCTGTCTTCATGTCCTTAATTTGTGGTAATACAAGGTAAGAATTTTTTTGAATGCGGTTTCTTTTCATACGTGGATTTTTTATATAATTTTTTTTCAATAAATTAAGATCGACTTCAGTTGTGCACGTTTCTGTGGTACCGACGGTTGACCAACATATTCAACATGGAGTTATGTTTTAAGGTCTAGCAGTATGAGTTAGTTACAGCCAGGAAGAGCAACAAATATACTCACACTGCCACATATAAACGGTGAAGATCGTAACGAAATTCTCAAGATACAGAGATTATGATCCAAGCACAGTCAGCCATCACCAGTGGGCAAAACAGGTGTCGTGTATATCACCTACGACACCTGTGACACCATCACTAAACACGTCACAACTCGTTACCGTCACCAAACTCTTTTTAGGTGTTATTATCTCGTGACACTAAATCACCCCATTCTGAAGAGACCAGAGTGGGAAATATGTGACAGTGTTATAGAGTCGTCTTGTGACACCGTGACCTACTTTTACCTGGGCTAGACACAGCATTAGGAGAAAGAGGGAGGTCGAGGAAGGAGGAGAGGGGAGGAGGAAATGTTTTGCAAGCAAACTAACTTAATAATACGAGTTTATTGTCATGTGACAGGGCGTGTGAATATTTCGTTTCGGAAAGTTTAACTTAAATCATATTAAGTGAAGTGTTCGCCGACTTAACTCATCAAAAACGAGAAGCCAATCAGCTCACTCAATTCAATTTCATCTGCCAATTGTAAATTGGGAGAAATGAATTTTGATCATCACACACACACACACACACACCAAACGAGAAGTAATCATAAATGGGTCATGACAGATGGTAACTGAGGCAAGCCATGATTTCACAAATATTATATAACAATATACTGATAAATATAACAACCTTTTATGAGCTGATGTTTTGTACATAAACTAGATTGAAGTTGTGTAGCGATGGTGTGAACAGACTTACAATGGTTTAGTAGATTATTTAGTAATTTGTTGAGAGTTAAGCTTAAAACCAAACTTCTGATACATCTCCTAAGTAATTTATATCTGTTGATGCTCTTTTGTTTACAGGTCATGGGTGTGATCCCTTGTTTGTTGTTTACAGGTCATGGGTGTGATTCCTTGTTTTTTGTTTACAGGTCATGGGTGTGATCCCTTGTGTGTTGTTTACAGGTCATGGGTGTGATCCCTTGTGTGTTGTTTACAGGTCATGGGTGTGATCCCTTGTTCGTTGTTTACAGGTCATGGGTGTGATCCCTTGTTTGTTGTTTACAGGTCATGGGTGTGATCCCTTGTTTGTTGTTTACAGGTCATGGGTGTGATCCCTTGTTTGTTGTTTACAGGTCATGGGTGTGATTCCTTGTTCGTTGTTTACAGGTCATGGGTGTGATCCCTTGTTTGCTGTTTACAGGTCATGGGTGTGATCCGTTGTTCGTTGTTTACAGGTCATGGGTGTAATCTATGTCTTGTTTACACCCGCGACCTTCAGGCCTGTTTGCACACCAATTAATCGAAACAAAGGTATACAATTTTTTTACGTGTAAAATAAAAGACGCGTTGTGATTGGTTAAGCCATGAAAGGTTTGACGGAAAGGATAACGGACGAGAGGTGGATGATGTGACTGACTGACTGACTGATTAACTGACTGACTGACTGACTGACTGACTGACTGATTAACTGACTGACTGACTGACTGATTAACTGACTGACTGACTGACTGACTGACTGACTGACTGACTGACTGACTGACTGACTGACACTAAATTTACTCTCCACCCCTTGACCCACTTCCTCTTTAAGGGTCTACGACCATCTTAGGCTTTAATGCACCTGTGTCGGTTAATTACAAATGTGACTGAGTTGAGTACACCTGTGACAGACTAAGGTCATCCTCGTGATATTACCAAATGTACTGTCGTTACGGATTCGGCGTATTAGTTTAATTTGCACTAGTTATATTAATTTCCAGGTAACCAGGTACCTACTGTCACACTCGTCCAGAAATGTATGTGTGTTTGTGTGTGTGTGTGTAATAATAATAATAATAATAATAATTAACGGTTTATTGAAGGAGCTTGGCAGCCAGAAGGCTGAAAATATACAGTTACATATTTGGGGAATGGGTTACGAATTACAAATAATATACAAGTAACATAAGTGACACAAATAAGACATATAATAACTTAGATGGGGAAAAGCTCAAACTACAGTTCATTTCAACATAGTGACAGTGTTACAGTATTACAAGTTATTGATAATTTTTACAATGGTTGAGACTGGGCTGTTCTTATAGCGATCAGTTCGTGCACGTGTGTGTGTGTGTGTGTGTGTGTGTTATAATTTCTCCGTATATTTTTTCGTTGACTTTTCACCAGTTTTTTTGGTCATGTTTCATACACGTTTTAATTCGTTGGCTGAGGATACAGTGACAGTAATTACCCTCAAGTGTGTTTCCTCCTCACGTGGTGCCTCTGCCTTTCTTGTTGCTTTCATGTAGCTTTATCGAGTGTTTTACTGACTGCTGATTGGTCACTCGTGTTTCGTCGAGCAGGCATTTAACGACGCTGATTGGTTTGCTAAGTTTGGCTTGGAAAAAATAATATCACTGAAATAACAGATGTGACCTGAATATGTTATAACAGGTGACCACTTGTGTTATTCACGTCTTGGGGGGGGGGGGGGTTATATAGCGAGGGTATATTTATATAACCAGTATATATAGGTCTATTTTAATATATTATATATTATGATGTATACAAAAGATAACTGACTATGTTTACTTGAAGGTCACTTGAGAACCCAGCTTATATTTCAGACATTCAATTTATATGTCAGACTTTGCTTGTGTGTTTTATAATATATTGTAACATAAACCAGGATCAAGGACTCGAGAATATGATGTGTTTTATTCTTCTGAGTTTAGCAACCATGCACCCCCCTCCCCCTCTCCTCGTCCTCTCCTTCCGGCCCTCTATCCACCCCTCGTCCTCTTAGCCTCCCCCCGGCCCTCTATCCTCCCCCCGCCCTCTTCCTCTCCCCCCTTCCCCCAGGCCCTATGTCATCCCCTCCCCCCGACACATCACCTGAACTGTGACATTAAACTTAGAGTAATTGTTTCTGTCTTCACATTAAATCAACGCTTCTGATGCAGAGAGCGAGCTTACACACACACACACACACACACACACACACAAGTCATTTATGTCCAATGTATATTTTCAGCCTTCGGGCTGCAGAACTTTTTCAATAAACCGTTAATTATTATTATTATTATTATTACACACACACACACACACACACACACACATCCTTGACCACCGAAGGGTCAAGACGTACCTGGCGCTCCTCTTGGAGCAGCCAGGTCAACTGTTAAGTTGGCCCATACCAACCCCCTCCCCTGAACCCTCCTCCCCACCGGAATATCAACAAGTTCTCGCCAGAAGTTACAATTTCATTTAGGAAAGGAACGGAACCAGTGTTAAACAGAGGTGAACAGTGGTGAACAGTGCTTAAGTCAGTGAGAACAACTCAACAGTAACAGTCGCACCCAAGTTAACCTTCACACAGTGAGGTCCCAGGTACCCAGTGATAATGGCCCGCGAGACCCAACAACAACCACCGATGTGTTAATCCGTCTACGATAGGAAGGCCTAGGACCAAACCTCACTCATATAACACCATCTGTGAGGGAATTACTACACCACATGTCCCTCATAACACCATCTGTGAGGGAGTTACTACACCACGTGAGGCCCCTCATAACACCATCTGTGAGGTAATTACTATACCACGTGAGGTCCCTCATAACACCATCTGAGGGAATACTACACCACGTGAGTTCCTCCTAACACCATCTGGGAGGGAGTTACTACACTACGAGTTTGCTGTTCAACACCTACATTAATCTGTATGTTCACTGTATGTTCCTTTACCTTTCTCTAATGAAGGCTTTTGTTAAACCATCAATGTATGTAATAAGTCATTTATGTCCAATGTATATTTTCAGCCTTCGGGCTGCAGAATTTTTTCAATAAACCGTTAATTATTATTATTATTATTTTTATTACACACACACACACACACACACACACACACACACGCGCGCGCGCACGCACACACACACACACACACACACACACACACACACACACGTACGTCATGTCACGGTTCTTACTACACACTGAAAATTCTCTCGAAAAAATGTTTAGGTCTTGGTGTTAGTGACGTTATTCCTATGTAACAGTGACGTCATGCTAGTTTCGGCCTCCAAGTGATGTCATTCCCTCGAACAGGTATTTAGGTCTAGCTACCAGTGACTTCATATTCCAGTGTTCTTGTAGAGAATGACAACACCGTCCAAAAGTTATTAATTTCTAGTTGTCTGGATGAGCTGAGGAGGAGGTGGAGGTGGAGCAGGTGGAAGAAGAGGAGGAGATGGAGAATGAGGAGGAGGAGGCGGTGAAGGAAGAAGAGAATGTAGTGGTAGAAGAGGAGGAGGTTTAGGAAGAAGAGGAGGAGGCTGAATGGTTGTCTGGAAGGGAAAGTTTTCTTCATGGACACTCATCTCTCGTTACTTGGTTGTCATGGTGACCTCTGGCTGCTGGGACGACCATCTTGATCAGGAATGAGGGAGAGGAGAAGAAAGGTGGGGGGGGGGGGGAACTGATGAAGGAAGAGGAGGGGAAGGAGGGATTGGAGGAAGAGGAAAGGAGGGGGATGGGTGGATGGAAGGGGAAGTTGGTTTGGAGGAAGATGGGGAGTAGGAGAAGGGGAAGAAGGGAATTGATTTGGAAGGGGAAGAGGAAAGAAGGGTGAATTGATTTGGAGGAAAGTAAGTGAGGAATGGCTGGGAAGAAGAGTTGAAGGAGGAGGAAGAAGAGGGAAGATTGGGAGGAGGAAGTGAGGGGAGGTGAAAGATTAATCAGAAGAGCAAGAAAAATAAAGGGAGACGAGGTGGGGTGTTGGGGAGAAGGTAGGGGGCTAGGGGAGTGGAGGGGAGGAGGAGGGGCGAGTGGATGGGGGAGAGGACGTCAACGAAAGATCATTAATAATATCACGGTAATTTTGGTTCTTTTGCATATACGAGTTAACAGGATGTTGTCTGTTATCAAGAATCTATCATAGTCAACAATCTGAGGGTCTGTACTGCATCTAAATTGTTAATACACACACACACACACACACACACACACACACACTTTGGTGACGACTTAACTGACGCAGCTGATACAGTTGGATAAGATTCCGATAAGAAAGTTCCTGTGTGGGGTGACGAATGCTGGGAGTCTCATTTATACCAAGGTTATATTATATTTAGTCTTATATATCAGGGTTATATTACATTACTTATACCAAGGTTATAGTATCTTTAGTCTTATATATCAGGGTTATATTACATTACTTATACCAAGGTTATATAGTATCTTTAGTCTTATATATCAGGGTTATATTACATTACTTATACCAAGGTTATATAGTATCTTTAGTCTTATATATCAGGGTTATATTACATTACTTATACCAAGGTTATAGTATCTTTAGTCTTATATATCAGGGTTATATTACATTACTTATACCAAGGTTATGTAGTATCTTTAGTCTTATATATCAGGGTTATATTACATTACTTATACCAAGGTTATATTAGCTTTAGTCTTATATTTCAGGGTTATAATACAGATTGACTCACCACAACGACACACTCAAGTGGATGTTTTAATAAGTCTCACAGGTTGAAGTCTTTTAGGTACAAGTTTTTTAATTAAACATTGTAGATGGAATTAAATTGTAATGTGCGTATATTTATTTTATTTTATATTTATTTTTTTTTGGGTGGGGTGGGGGGGAGGGGGTGTAGCTGTCTGTGTTTCTGTACGGCGGTGTTGGCTGTTGTCTGTCTGTGTGTCTGTCTAATTAACGTGATGGCAGTTTTATAAGATTTACTATATATTATTTGCTGTGTGGTTAGGTGACAGTGATTGCAGTAGTGATGATGATGATGATGATGATGATGTCAGTAGAAAAAGTGTGTCCTCTTGTGTGAGAAATTAAAAACAACAACAACAACGCTTCTTTTATACCTGTGTGTGTGTGTGTGTGTGTGTGTGTGTGTGTGTGTGTGTGTGTGTGTGTGTGTGTGTGTGATGACCCTGAAAATTTAGATACCAAGGTAATAATAGATAATAACATACATAAGACCTAGATACAGACTGCGTACCTGTGTGGGAAAAATAGCCTGACTTTAATCCAGAGCTAACTGGTAAAATATTCTTAGTAACTTAATAGCACTTGGAAGGATTCGAATCCGGTATCGCCAGGTTAGATTAAGAGCGCCTCTCAACCACTAATCCTTCGGTGTTGAAAGGTTAGGCGTAGGAGTACATTAACCCGCCCCTGTTATTACGAGGGAAGGAATTACGTCACACAGTGGGATGGTGATGATGATGGTGACGATGATGATGCTGATGATGGTGATGATGATGGTGATGATGATGGTGATGATGATGATGATGATGATGGTGATGATGATGGTGATGATGATGGTGGTGGTGGTGGTGATGGTGATGATGATGATGATGGTGATGAATCCCTGGAGATATTACCTGTACTTCAACTGGCCAGGTGTGTATTAAAAGTTTATTAAGTAGATGTCTACAGTAATGGAAGCCGTAAAAGATGGCATTAGCTGATGAGATGACCCACTCCCTCCTCCTCCTCCTCCTCCTCCTCCCTCTCCTCCTCCTCCTCCTCCTCCTCCTCCCCTCCCTTCCCCTCCCCTCCCCTCCCCTCCCCTCCCCTCCCCTCCACCGTCCGCTATGCACTTGTTGACTCTGTTTACAAATATGACCTAATTGGTAACACTAGAACGATGCCCCATCACTGTGACGCAAGCACCACCTTCTCCCCCCCCCCCCCCCCCCAGTGTCTTACGTATTTCCCCGTGTCTTATTTCCCACCTCTCACCTATCATACTTCAGGGTGAGTTACATAACTATTTAAGATATGAGATGTGTATTATATTTGGAGTTGGGGGGGGGGGGGAGGGAGGGGGATAGAGAGGGATAGGGAAGGAACAGTAGGCGAAGGATTGAGGAACTTGACGAAGGCTAGAGAAGCGAGGACAGGGTAGCGGTGCAGCCCTCTAAGTCCATTCATTCCCGGGTGGTCGAGTCTTAGCTTCCGGCGGTGACTCAAGTTCCTCCCTCTCTCTCTCTCTCTCTCTCTCTCTCTCTCTCCCTCTTCATCATCATCATCATCATTATTGTTGTAACAGTTTATTTATCCAGAAAACCACTGGTACAGAGTTGATGATAATAATAACAACAATATTGACGTGGCTGAACCAATTAAAAACCTGAGCTCCTCTTAGTGTCACCTGATGTATATACTGTACACCCGTTTCAAAGGAATTATTATTAAACATTTAGTATCGTGTGGATTAGTAAATGTAGTAGTATGGTGTTAGGAAATACATATGAGAATGTTATCACGATTATCCTAGTTGGTGGTGTTTTTTTTGTTTTTCTCTTTTAGTCTGTTCCTTGTTTTAACGCTTCTGTTTTTTTTTTATCTTCCTCTTATCCTTGTTCCTCCTCCCTCCTATACGTCTCCTCCTAACTTGTCTTCCTCTTCCTCCCTTGTCTTCTTCTTCCCTCCTATACCCTTCTCCTTTAACTTGACATCATCTCACCTCTCTTCCTACCTCTCTTTCCCTTCCTCTTCCTCACGTGTTTTTCCCTCTTCCCTCTTACTCCATTTTCCTCACCTAACAACCCTTCCTCCTACCTGCCTTCCTCACTTGTCCATCCTTCTCCCTTCCTCCTCACTTCTACCTCTTTCCCTCACATCCTCTCACCCCTCTTCCTCCCTCCTACCTCTCTTCCTCGTCTGTCCTCCCCCCTCCCCCCCTCCTTCCCTCACCAGACCCTCATAAAGGACAATATAGGTTAAGAATCTCACACACATTACGATCTTCAGTGTTTCCCTCAATCCAAACAAACAGGAATTTTCCCTCATGTCGGGGTTCCAGACATGACACTTCAGGTGAGGCTAGAGATGAGGGGAGTGAGGGGGAATTGATGGCGGAAACGAAAGAGGGGTAAAGGAGGCAAAAGGAAGTGAAATAACATTGAGAGAGAAAGAGAGAGAGAGAGAGAGAAGGAAGAAGACGGAAGTAGTGGAGGGAGGAAGAGGGGAGTGAGGGAAGAGTTGTGAATTTATGAAAGATTTAAAACTGAAGGCTGATACGCACACACACACACACACACACACACACACACACACACACGTTCCCATTCATGCAAAAGGAGAGGGAGGAGGAACAGGCAGACAGCAAGCAGTTTACGTCTCACTCCGCCAGAGAACCTCTCAACAGGGGGCGCCACTGTGAATGCAACTGACCGCCACACACCTCCCTCTTTCTGCCCTTCTGAGAACACACTGCCTTTCTGTGGGCCGGTAGTGCTGTGCGAGATGGTATCAGGGATCTGCTAACTGGCTGGCTAGGGGATGAAGGAGTGTGTATGGATGTAGGACGCGGCTCACATGTTCACTGAAAGGATATTCGTCCGTCGTTAAGACATATATATATCATACACCATTTTATTACCTAACTATCTTAATACAAAGGTGTCTACTACTACTACTACTACTACTACTACTACTACTACTACTACTACTACTACGTGGCCTCCAGCCTCCCCCAATAGCCACACCTTCGCCACCATTTATTTACCTTAATATTAAATATCCTAATACATAAGAAGCTATCCTAACTGTGTTAAATTAGTTGAGCCGCAGATCTATGCGGCATTCAGTGACTGTAGCCTCATAGTCAATATCTGCAGCAGTTGTCGGAGTAGGGGCAGAAGCTCTCGTTCCCCTGAGGCAGAGCAAAGCCGACCGAAGGCGAGAGAAGGACAGTCGACATCTCATCCAGGCTGTAACATAACTTCTGGGCTGCTGCTTCTGTTCGGAGATCAGCTCCGCGAGTCTGGCGTAGAAACATCTTTCTTACTACTACTACTACTACTACTACTACTACTACGTTCATCACCTCTTCACCACGTCAACACTATATCAGTACCATTATCACCACCACTTCACCATCCCCACTACCACCATTATCTCACAATTAACATCACCACCACAACCACACCTTAACCACAACCATCCACAAAGAGGATAGGATTATAAGCTGTCCAGTGCCACTGACGTCAAAATGGACAACCAACCAGAAAAAAAAAGCTATATAACTCACCCACAGTAACTAGTCCAAGGCGACATGAACACACTACCGCCTCTAGTACTCTTCGCTACACAAAAGAAAACATCCTACCACCACCACCACCACCTCACTACAACAACAAACATCACCACAACCATCCACCACTTGACAGCTTCAACATTATATCACCATTGACACCACAACTCTCTCTCTCTCTCTCTCTCTCTCTCTCTCTCTCTCTCTCTCTCTCTCTCCCCTGTAAGCATGTAATTAACTCAGGTCAGCTTTAGGACGAGGTTAAGGTTCAAGGTTGTGCCAGTGAGCCTGTCCAATGTCCATCCTGTTTAGTGAAGGTTATTTTATACAGGGAGAGGGCAGGGAGGCAGGGTGAGGAGGAGAGAGGCAGGGGCAGGGAGGAAGGGTCAGGGGTGCGGAAGCGTGGAGGGAGGGGGAAGGAGGGAGCCACTCATCCTTGACCTCCCCTCCACCCATCACTAGACGAACCCCCGTGGCTTCGGCTTTTCCAATTTTGGTGTGGGAGTGTGGCGGTGGCGGTGATGGCGGCGGCCAGTGTGTGTAATTAGAGTGGAGTGGAAGTGTCCGTGATGGGGGGTCCACCTGGCCTAAGACTGGCCATCTCCGGGGCCGAGAGATATTATGAAGTGTCCATCTCGTCTCAGTGGTCGCCGCCATCACGTCTTCTTGTTCATTTTATATGTGGTCCTGATTACGACTCTGCAAGCTAAGATAGAATGATAATTAACCGCAGCTAAATTTACGGGAGAAGCTAAAACTTGAGGAGGTGGAGCGAAGACTTGTGGTAGTGGTGGTGGTGAGGGTGTAAGGGGACCGCCGTGTCTAGTTACCTGAAAAAATACAACTTTTGGAAATTTTGCCGCTCTCTTACCACTAGCTTCCTCTCCCGCCACTCTCCCGCCAAAACGGAAGTCTTCAAAACAAAGTTGGCACGAATACGATCTATAACGAATACGACTCTAAACGGGTGACGAAAACTGAATAAATGAATTAAGATATAGAATTCCATTACAAATTACATATTATTAGAAAAATTAATAAGATAATATGTTATAGTATTACCCCAAATAACGGAAGTCCTCGTAGTAAATTACTGTAATCTGAAATGTAAAGTAAACCTCGTAAGAGAAAAAAGAAAATTAAACTGAGAAAAGTAGGATAACCAAATATACATTGCAGAGAGTGTATGAATTTCCCGCTGAAACGGAAGTGTGAAAAACAAAGCAATGTCTTGAAGCGTGAGGGGATGTTTACATTGCGAGCCGACCTTCCTGAGCCTTCCTGAGACCCCCGCCTTTGGTAGATTAATTAAAAGAAGATTCTCTTTCATCTTTTATTACTGTAAAAAAAAAAAAGCCGAGAAAGACCTTGACCATTACTTAAGCTCCCATATTGTGTTAGGCGTCTGAAGGTTGTCAGTCCTTAAAGATGAAATTTGGTTCTAGCGGCGAGAAATTTTAACTATTGTATTGTTTTATGTTATTTATCGCCTTTTGAAAACGTGTAGTGGGTGTATCTGTCTGTCATTTAGGTTAATCTTTCATTCAACCAACAAGTCATTCACTAAGGGAGTCATTCATTCAGCCACTTGATTAGTCAGTCAGCCGGAAGATCAATCGTGCATTCAGTCATCTAACCATCAGTCAGTCAGTCAGTCAGTCAGTTCAGTCAGAAGTTCAACCAATTCACTTATCGAATCTGCTGATGGGTTGATCTTCCTTTACCAAGAGCTAAGTTATCGTACTCTGGGAAAAGAAACTATCGTACTCTGGGAATTCAGGTAATAGAGTACGTTTTGTTTGGTTGAAGTTGCTCTCGTACTCTTAAAAGGTTATCTTAGCCATGTTCAAAGAAGTCTTGTACACACACACACACGCACACACACACACACACACATACACACACACACTATATCTCAATGACCTTCCGTGTTGTTTCTTCCCCCCTCAAACACTAGATCAAGTATGTACGCCTTAGCAACATGAGTCTCTAAGGCAACCTGTCCTATCTTATCGTAACAGACCAAAGTTTCAAGGAGTCATGAACGTTTGTCGGAGTTATGAAAAAAAACAAAACAAACAATAACAATTATGGTGCCCAAATTCGCGGCGAAAAAAAATTCAATGTTTGAGTTAATTTTGTGGAGTTAATGGTGTTAAGAGAAGGTATTAAGGTAATGTTTTAATGTGGTTTTGTTTGTGTTTATTTAAATGTTTTTTTTTTTTTTATGTTTTAATTTGATGTCAGGCAATTGATAAATTTCTGTGTACTTTTAGCGCCAATTTTTTTTTTTTCCATTTTAGATTCATGTCAGTCACTCAGGTACATTTTGAACATCTAATTACGAGAAAATTTTACCTTATGTACCTTTGAGAATCGTGGTTGAAAATGAGTTAGTGATTATACAGTATTGTTGTGTAGAAATGTATACAGTATAACATTTCTGGTCGTGTGATGTGATGTGAGTGAACGAGTGTGAGTGATTTATATCTGTGTGAAGCTACTATTATTGCTATTTCTACGTAATGCACTCTAGCGTTATGAAGAGTGTTGATGAGGATGATGTGACGCAATAATACTGTTGGAAAAGGAGGATTGATTTCAGCAACAATAGAAGTTACGTTAGGTTTGGTTAGGTTAGGTTAGGTTAGGTTAGGTTAGGTTAGGTTACGTTAGGTTTGGTTAGGTTACGTTAGGTTTGGTTAGGTTACGTTAGGTTAGGTTAGGTTAGGTTAGATTAGGTTACGTTAGGTTTGGTTAGGTTTGGTTAGGTTACGTTAGGTTTGGTTAGGTTACGTTAGGTTTGGTTAGGTTAATACTAAGGTGAAATAAGCTGAGGTGGGGATCAGCTAATGTTCATGTTATACTTGATTTTCATTACGAAGAAAATATTTATATTAAGAGGAAAACTTCCGTCAAGTTGAAGGTAAACAGAGCAGTTCTCGTTTACTTTTTAATAAACAAATTTGTTGTGGATGAACAAAACTAAAGAATTACTCGTAAAATGGGATGTGCCTCTACCATTCTCCATCCCCTCCCCACCCCGCCCCGTCCCGCCCCGCTCAACCCCGTCTCGTCCCGCCCCGCTCAACCCAGCCCCGACCCGCCCCGCCCCGACCCGCCCCGCCCCGGCCACTGTCTCTCAGCACTAGAGTGAGTTGATGCTCAAGGTCTGGGGCACTTGAGGTAGGTACCCACCACATGGTCAGCGGAAGTTTGTACAAGCTCTGACGTCCTGGGGGGTAGGGGGGGGGGGCTGGCACAGTTATGACAGTAAACATAACAGGAATTAGTTCACAGGTTCGTATGAGAGTGCCACTGTACCACCACTTGTGTACATGAGTGCCACTGTACCACCACTTGTGTACATGAGTGCCACTGTACCACCACTTGTGTACATGAGTGCCACTGTACCACCACTTGTGTACATGAGTGCCACTGTACCACCACTTGTGTACATGAGTGCCGCTGTACCACCACTTGTGTACATGAGTGCCACTGTACCACCACTTGTGTACATGAGTGCCACTGTACCACCACTTGTGTACATGAGTGCCACTGTACCACCACTTGTGTACATGAGTGCCACTGTACCACCACTTGTGTACATGAGTGCCACTGTACCACCACTTGTGTACATGAGTGCCACTGTACCACCACTTGTGTACATGAGTGCCACTGTACCACCACTTGAGTACATGAGTGCCACTGTACCACCACTTGTGTACATGAGTGCCACTGTACCACCACTTGTGTACATGAGTGCCACTGTACCACCACTTGTGTACATGGTTGTGTGGTGGTACAGTGGCGAGAGGTGTTTGATTCTAATATAAATGTTTGCCACATCAGCCTCTACCAGTCCTACAGAACCACGCTGAGACTAAATTCAGGTAAAGAAACACCTGCCAATAACATCTATCTTCTCTCTATTAACAAAGGTCTATAATGAAATAAAGATTAAATAAATATAAAAGAGTTTGTACATAAAATTCTTCAGGAGAGATTAATTTATAAAAGAAATATTAATCCGCTAACTTGTACATGATGAAATTTTTTTTTTATCAGTCTCCCCTCCCCCCCCCGCCAGTCACCCCCCCCCCCCCGGCCAGTCACCCCCCCCCCCCCCCGTCATTTTTTCCTTGTTTCCTTTGTGGTTTTATTTCTCAATTTGACTTTTTTTTTAATATACAAATTCTGTATTTTATAAGTCTTTTTTTTCCGTTGGGAGATTTTTGAAAGTTAGTAAATAGTTAAGATTTTTTTGTCTGTTACGTTTAATATTTAATTTCATCTAGTTTATCAAGTTATAATATAATTATTCTGTTTGTATTAATTTATGCAGAAAACAACTTAGCTGGTCACTGCTGGGGATACTTGGTATACTGTACATAAGTCTCAGAAATATGTTATAAATATATGATTATACCACAATCACACACACACACACACACACACACACACACACGCACACAAACACACACACACACACACACACACACACACACGCACACAAACACACACACACACACACACACACACACACACACACACACACACACACTTACGAGTATACCGTTATGAAAACAACTGTGCTTCCTTCTCCTCCTCCTCCTCCTTCACCGTTATCCCTTTAGCTTTATCAGTTATCGCTATTCTTTCTTCTCTTGTTTATTTATATTTCCTCCTCCTCCTCAGGTGACTCTTTTAATTACTGAGATATTGTTTCTTTAGTGAGTTGATCTTATTTTTTGTCGCCTGAATTTACCTTAACTCCCGCTTGTTTATACCCCTCTTACCATCTCGCTACTCAATCACCTCATTGTCTGTCTGTCTGCTTGAGTGTCTTCTTACCTCCCTCCCCCCCCCTTCCTCTTCCTCTCCCTCCCTATCTCTTCTTCAGTTCTCTTCATCCCTCTCTCCAAACACTTTCCTTCTTCCCCCTAGTTACTCCTCTACCCCTTTCTCTACCTACGCCTCCCCTTCCTTACCTCTTCACTCTTTCCTCCTTTATCACCCCCTTTTCTCCTCTTCACCTTCTCACTCTCCATTCTTCACCCTTCCTCCCTCTCTCCCTCTCAACCCTTTCATTTTCCATAATTTCTACTCCATCAATACCTCTCAACTCTTTCCTACTCACCCTCCCTTTGACCCTCTCTCCTACCCCCCCCCCCCCCTTCCACTCTTTCCTACTCTCCCCTTTCTCTCCCTCCCTCCACACACACACACACACACACACACACACACACACACACACACTCCCTCCCCCTGGCTCTCCCCTCTCCCTGGCTCTCCCCTTACAGAACAAACACTAGTTAAGATGAGGCGAGCTCTGAGCCACAACACTACACTGCCTTAACTCTGAGTGTGCTTCTTGTTTCCACCTCTTGTTGTGGTTTTGGGGAGGGAGGGAGAGGGGGGGGGGGGAGTGAGCCGTGTTGATGGTGCTAATGAGTGTGCTGTTAAAGAGGGGATATCGCCAGTGATTTTGCCCTTCATTGACGGTGAGGGTTCCTGCTGTGGACACTTGAGCTGTTTGATGATCTAAGCTTCTGAGGGGTTTTTTTATTTATTATTGTTATTTTTATTTTTATTTTTTTTATTATCTTTAGGTTTTGATTATGTAGGGGAAGTGGTGTGTGTGTGTGTGTGTGTGTGTGTGTGTGTGTGTGTGTGTGTGTGTGTGAATAAGTGCTTGTGGTTGGGTGAGTATATGAGTGGGTGGGTGGGTGAGTGAGGGAGGGAGAAGAAGGGGGAAGAGGTGACATGGGATGGTGAGAGAGGGTGGAGGGGGAAGTGGGGGAATGAAGAGGAAGGAGAGATGGAGAGAGAATTTGGATGGGTAGGAGGATGGAAAAGCGTATGAAAGATAGTGGGAAAGAAGTAGATGGGATTAAAGACGAGAAATGTTTGTGCAGCTTGATAATGATTGGGTAGGGAGCTGACTCAGATAAAAGTGATGATAAAAGGAGGAAACAGTCAGACAAGATTACTAAAATGACTAACATAAAACTTGATGAGTAACGTAAGCTGAATATCGCCCTTAAGATAATAGACAATAAAACTCAAAATGATAAACTAACCCACGTAACATATGAGGACTTAATTACATACAAGTACAGGTGTAGGTATTTAGTACAGGTAGGATGGTTACATAGTAAGTGTCTTAACTTATATAACCTTCTACGTCATTAGTCACTGTAGTTTATATGTTGTACATCTTTATCAGAGAAAAACTCAGATGCGATTCGGAAATAGAGATAAAATTACAAGTTTAGGTGTAGAGTGAAGGTGTGTCTCGGGGGCCACACGTCACACCAAGCCTCGGTGTACTGTACAGAGAGACAGTGTGACCAGCACTACACTGGACGGACACTTCCCAGCCAAAGTCAGTTACCCATTCACAGTTGAGTCGAGTGGGTGTGTCCTGAGCGTGAACCATCCACTTTGAGGACAGGAAGCGACAGCTGGATCCACTTGGCCGCCGCATACCTAAGAATATTGTTTTACCATCACATGGTAATTAACATTACAGGTGTGTTAATTACCATGTGAGGATATGGCAATATAGTTAGTGTCATGACCCAGATACGTTTGTAATTGTATGTAGGTTCAGGACTCAAACTGTTGTTATATCACAAATAAGTTACACCACTTTTGTACCTAAATTCGTAATTGTAATAAATTCTCGATATAATATCTCACTCTGGTTTTGACAGAATAAAATAATGAAAATTCAGGTTATTAAAAACTTATGGTGCAAAATAATCCCTGGCCTGAAAAAACCCTACAGGTGATTATATATATATGTGTGTGTGTGTGTGTGAGGGGGGGGGGGTGTGTGGGGGGGGGGAGTCAAGATAAACCTCAGACTTAGTACACTCTCACATTCTCTTGTTGTTTTGATGATGAAGATTTTAACACGAACCCTTGTGGTGTGTACAGTAGCTAAAACAACTATCTGGGCAGGTGGGGGTCGATATGCTCCGAAATCTTACGTGTGACTAGTGACAGTCTTCATATACCAAAATTCATCGTCCATGGTCTCATATTGTTTCCCACAAAGTATTCATAGATAGTTGTGTACATACACCTGGTCGTCCTGGTAGCCTATACATACACCTGGTCGTCCTGGTAACCTATACATACACCTGGTCGTCCTGGTAGCTTATACATACACCTGGTCGTCCTGGTAGCCTATACATACACCTGGTCGTCCTGGTAACCTATACATACACCTGATCGTCCTGGTAACCTATACACACACCTGGTCGTCCTGGTAGCTTATACATACACCTGGTCGTCCTGGTAGCCTATACACGCAACCTGGTCGTGAAATATAGGAACAGAGGCAACAGCAGCACCCGAGCCTAATCATGGATGCGAACAAGCGCTCCCATTATATCATAGAACAATAGGTACGCCACAGTTAGGGGGGTAGTAGTGTTTTTATGCTTGATTTACAGACACGAATTAGGAGTAAAAATTCAGTCATTAAAATATATTTACGCTGCGTTACAATAGGAAATAAAATATACAGGTTCCAATGCTACACTGTTATTACTAATTATATTCACAGCCAGTGACTTTGACCTGATCTACTTGATATATTATGTAGTGGGGAGTATTATTTTTTATTCATATTATGGTTGGTGTCGTCAGCCGGTGAATTGCAGGCGACTTTAATTATATGTATATCGTTAAAGTGGTGTAATTTTTGGTATTTTTTTTTTTATCCCTCGCTACAGAGAAAAGGTGAATGTAGAGGTTTTGTGTAGTTTGTTGGTGTGGTTTATGTTATTCCTTTGTTATTGATTGGGTGTTGGGAGGGGGGGGTAGGGTAGTGTGTTGGTGGATGATTAGGTGGCTAAGTCAGTCAGTCTGTTAGGTAATAGGTTAGTTTTTTTTTTAAGAAGTTAGTAAATCAGTCAGTCAATCAGTCAATAATAAGTAATTCTAGTCAGTCAGTTAGTTAGTATAACAGTAAGTCACTAATTCAGTTTGTAATTCGGCTAGTCAGTAAGTCAGTAATGCAATTAGTCAGTCAGTCAGCCAATCAGCAATCCAGTTAGCTAGTCAGTCAGTCAGTCAGCCAGTCCACACAAGTTAAATCAGTTATACAAGGGATGAAGATCTCTCTAAAAAACAAAAAAAACAAAAACAACAACAATAAGTGACATTGAGGCGGACCTTTGTGAAACTTTGGAGGTGAGGTCAGGGGTGGCGGGTGGGGGAACCTGAGGCACTATTACGACACGAGGTCAAAAGTCACGGGCAAGGAAGGAAGGAAGGAAGGAAGGAAGCAAGGAGGTGGTGAAGAATTCTGAGGAAGGGAAGGATGGAAGGAGGTGGTGAAGAATGCTGAGGAAGGGAAGGAAGGAAGGATTTTAGTAACCCCATATGGACGGTCATAGGTCAAAGGGCCAGTTGTTTGATATTTCGGATACAGGTGGGAAAGGGGGGTGGGGTGGAGAAGGGAAGGATAGTAATAATAATAATAGCAATGAATTACTACAAGAATCAAAATGACATTCAATTAAATACAATAGTAGTTATATCAATAGATTATGTAATAAAACATAGCTGATTGTATGAGTGTAAGAATGAATAATAAATAAATCATATCAATTAAAAGAGTTATTGAATAAACAAATAAATATTACACGGCATTATGGTTGGTTGTAATGTTACGTTGTGTTGGTCAACCATATCACCACGCTCCGGTAAACTGCAACACATACACACAACCACACACATACACACAACCACACACATACACAACCAAACAATCTTAACATAGATTAACCGTATTACCATCTCACATACGTAACACAGGTCAAACATAACACACTGTAACACACAAACTGTAACGCATTTTTTTTTCAAAGATGATATTACTGTAAGTAGTAATTAAATGAAAACATCTGTGTATGTAAAATAGTTTATCTAATTACATGCAAGATGACGTCGTGGCTTGTTGTTGTAGTATTGGGCTGTGTTCATAGAGGGGCTCCACCATCACTCACCTGAACCTGTTTACACATGTGGTTCTTGGGAGTAAGACGTAATTTATAGGAAAGAAAATGGGATGTGGAAAGGGCGATCATATTTTATTATAGTATCCCCTTTCCGCAAGCCCATCTTCCATTTTCTTTACTATAAGTTACGTTACACTCATTCATACATGCATGCATATTAGTCATATAAAAGTACATATGGATATGCATATAATCTCTCTCTCTCTCTCTCTCTCTCTCTCTCTCTCTCTCTCTCTCTCTCCTCTCCCTCCATTCCTATTCCTCTTCTCTTCCTCCTTCCTTTCCTCCCCCTTGTCTCATTCCACGCTCTTTCCCTCCCTCTTTTCCTTCCCCCCTCTCACGTCTTCCTCCCTCCCTCTCACATCTTCCTCCCTCCCTCTTACATCTTCCTCCCTCCCTCTTACATCTTCCTCCCTCCCTCTAACATCGTCGTCTCCCCCTCCCTCCCTCAGCAGGAGATATAGACTGTAGGAAAGATCATCTCGGTATATTTCCCAAATGTACCTGCAAGATCCAGTATTAACCTGTACCCAAACCCACCTGGGCACTGCCACGTGATACAATTATGCAATGCAAGGTAATGGATTACTCAGTGACCATAAACGATGAGGAATTTGGTTAGGTTAGGTTAGAACAGGTTTGGTTAGGTTAAATTAGGTTAGGTCAGACGGTGTTAGGTTCAGCTGGTGAGGTTAGATTATATTTGATCTGGTTATATGAGCTTAGAGCCTTAGATTAGCTTTGGTTTAGGTTTAATCTGGTCTGGTGTGGTCTGGTTAGGTTAGATTAGATTAGGTTAAGTTAAGTAAGACAGATCAGGATATATTAGGTCAAATTAGATTAGGTCTAGCTATGTAGACTAGATCAGGTCACGTGTGTGTGTGTGTGTGTGTGTGTGGTGTCCTACTTACCAACCTGAGGTGAGGAACTATGAACTGTGACCTTCGTATCCTTGGTCTCGGGGGAGTCCCTCTTGAAGGAACTCTCTTTTTTGTCCTACTGTTTATATGTTTTTTTCTTTTTCATCTCCCCCAAAAGAGGAAAAAATGTACCAGTTTAGTTAGGAGGGTTGACAGCGATCCAGGGGTACTGGGGTGTGGAAGATGAGGGGGAGAGGGCGGTGGAGAGGGGAGGGGGTGTATTATGGGGTGTAGGGGGAGGGTATAGGAGAAGGTTGGTGGAGAGGGGGAGGGTGTAGGAGGAAGGAGAGGATGGGGAGTTTGTGTGGGAGAGGAGGGAGAGTTTTGGAGGGGTGTGGGAGGGGAGGGGGAGGTTATGTGGGAGAGGAAAAAGAGGTTGGGGAAGAAAGAGTGGAGGGGGGAGTGTGTGTATGTATGTATATGGTGGAAGAGAACAGAAGAAGGAGAGAGAGAGAGAGAGAGAGAGAGAGAGAGAGAGAGAGAGAGAGAATGCATGGAGGGGAGGCGATGGAAGAAGAGGAGAGGGATGGACAGATTAGATAGCACTTGTACTGGTAATTGTCGGTTGTTCTCGGACACATAAAGGTGTAACTGGGCACTGTCTGCCTGTCTGTCTGTGTCTCTTTCTCTACCCTCTGTTACTCTCCATCTATGTCCCTTCACTCCCTTCTCCTTCTTCCTCTTCTTCTTCCTCCTCCTCCTCTTCTTCACATCGTCTTCAACTTCTGGTTTACCCCACATAGTGATCCCGTGACCTTTTGACCACACACGGGAAAAGCCCCAAATGATTATCGTGTGTGTGTGTGTGTGTGTGTAATAATTATTATTGATTATAATCAATAATAATAATAATAAACGGTTTATTGAAAAAGTTCTGCAGCCCGGAGGCTGAAAATATACATTGGACATAAATAACTTATTACATACATTGGTGGTTTAACAAAAGCCTTCATTAGAGAAAGGTAAAGGAACATACAGTGAACATACAGATTAATGTAGGTGTTGAACAGGAAACACGTAGTGTAGTAACTCCCTCCCAAATGGTGTTAGGAGGGACCTCACGTGGTGTAGTAGTTCCCTCACAGATGGTGTTATGAGGAGCCTGACGTGGTGTAGTAATTCCCTCACAGATGGTGTTATGAGGGGCCTCACGTGGTGTAGTAATTCCCTCACAGATGGTGTTATGAGGGGCATCGCGTGCTGTAGTAATTCCCTCACAGATGGTGTTATGAGGGGCATCGCGTGCTGTAGTAATTCCCTCACAGATGGTGTTATGAGGGGCATCACGTGGTGTAGTAATTCCCTCACAGATGGTGTTATGAGGGGCATCGCGTGCTGTAGTAATTCCCTCACAGATGGTGTAATGAGGGACCTCACGTGGTGTCGTAATTCCCTCACAGATGGCGTTATATGAGTGAGGCGTGGTCCCTGGCCTTCTTATCGTAGACGGCTTAACACATCGCTGGTTGTTGTTGGGTCTCACGGGCAGTTATCACTGGGTACCTGGGACCTCAATTTTTTTTTTATTGGGCACTCCCCTACATCCTTGTGTTAGGTGAAGCGCAGAAGCGTTTACAGTGCCCAACAGGGAAGATGCTAAGTTCAAGCTTGCCTTTATGGCTCATGAGTTAAGGGCGTAGAAGCCTGAAGAGTCAAGGGCATAGAAGCCTGAAGAGTCAATGGTTTTATGTCATCAAGTTATTGGAAGCTCCAACAACTTGTCCCTGAATACGAATTCGCAACTTGCGATGCACACCAGGTACCTACTTTACTGCTAGGTGAACAGGGACTAATGGGGGCTAGGAAGTATGTCCAAACAACTTCCACCGGCCCGGGAATCGAACACGTGACATCTCGCTTGCGAAGGCAAGAACAGTACCACTCTACCTAACAAGCCTCTATAAACGCACAAATGGAGGGGACTGTACATCCTCACACACTATCAAGGAGAATGATCCACACATGTACAGGAAACGCGTTCTTATATCAGTTACCGAGTACAGAAAGGAATGTTGTTTTGTACCCTGTTTAGTGACGATGCATAGAGAATGGGAAATGTGTATGTGTGTGTTTCTATTTTAGGATCACCTCAAGATTTGTCCTCTCCAAAATGCAGTGACTAAAAATATCATTCCTAACCTAACCTAACCTGTAATTATGACTCTAATTTCACTTAAAATTCACATTCCTCATCTTATTACAACTATTTTCTTAGTCATCCACCACAGCTTACATCCAAAATCGTCCAACACAGCCCCCAAGCTAGCAATTATCCACCACAGCCCCCAAGCTAGCAATCATCCATCACAGCCCCCAGCCAGCAAAAACTCACCACAGCCCCCAAGCTAGTAATCACCCACCACAGCTTCAATCACCTCGGATAACTACCAGAAATATTCAGTCACGTAAAACGATAAAATAAAAATGAAAATATAGACATCAATTTAATATGTACTGTGGAGGATTATCTTATTTCTTCACTCACTCACTCAGGGATGATCCGTACAGCTACATGAATTACTGTTACATGAGTAGGTTTAGAAATGATGTAAAACTGGTATATCCTTCACTAATATCAAACTGGTATTTCTTTCACTAATTATTAAAACTGGTATTTCTTTCACTAACCTTTTAATACACACACATATAATCTCACCTGTTATAGACTGTGACTTGTGATATAATTATTTACACTTTGTTACTGTCGACGTTAGTACACCTACGTTCGTTATTCGTTAGTGTATTCGTTAGTAAGAGAGAGAGAGAGAGAGAGAGAGAGAGAGAGAGAGAGAGAGAGAGAGAGAGATTCATGGCCGTGATTGGTAAAAGACACATCAGGGGGTGAACTGATGGTGCCGGCATATAAATTGGTTCATTTGATTACCTGGTCATTAATTAACCTGTCATATATAATTGGATGATTCGGTTAATGAGGCCTCCTGGGTGGTGAAGGTATTGTCCCGCCCGCCTGGCTACTTAATGGATATGTCATTATTCTTGTACAGGTCGATGATAACTTGAAGCTCTTCCCTCTCCCCTCCCCTCTCCTCTCCCCTCTCCCCTCCCCCCTCCCCTCTCCCCCCTACCTCTATTTAATGTATTGTTTATATAATGTGTGTTGGTGTGTCTGTGTACCTTTGTAATGTGTAATTTATGTAATATTTGGGATGTACCTGTAATGGGTGACGGATTAATTATGTAACATTGGGTGTACCTGTAATAATATTGAGTGTACCTGTAATGTGTAATCAGTTAATACATAATAATTAATGTACAGGTGTTCGCAAATTTACCTGGACATTTTTGCTATCTGTATGGATGAATTTTTGGGGTAAATTTTTTAATACATTAGGATAGATTTGATGTATTTTTTTGTACACATAATGTAGCCATTTGTTTGGTTGGTTGTTAGTAATGTTGTGGTAGTTGGTTGTTAGTGATGTTGTGGTAGTTAAGATGAACGTAATGCAACTCGTCCACCTTTAATTGTTATAAATCTCATGGTGGTCAATAATACAGCGTAATTTTTTATGAATAACCTGGTGGTAGTGAGGGTGGCAGTGGTGATAGTGAGGGTAGTGAGGGTGGTAGTGGTGGTACGTGGAGTGACAACAGAGCATCACAGCTTGTGGCTCGTCTTAGTAATAACTGTCACCTGGCAATGGCTGTCATCCTTCTCTCTTCCTTTCTTCTCTCCTTTCCCTCCCTCCTTCCCTCCCTCCTTCCCTCCCTCACTGTCTCACTTTTTCCTTCTTTTTATATTTCTTAACCTCGCTCCACCCTTCTTCCTCCTCCTCTTCCCCCCTCGTTCCCTCTCCCTTTTCACTCTCTTCCTGGTTAACTCACTCTTTTACTCACTCCCTTACTTTCTCCCTCTCCATTCCTGCCAACATCCCTCCCTCCCTCATCTCCTCCATCCATCCATCCATCCTTCCATTCATCCCAGTCAACCTTCCTCCCTCCTTCCCTCTAGTGACGAGAAGAAAGACGGGTTAGGTATAGAGACCTGAGAATAAAACCCATCAACCAGCAGCTGCACACCCTGGCCAGCAGAGTCTGGCAAAAGATAGAACGATCAGAGCAAGAACTCCTTCAAAGACTCCCACCAGATAACAACAACCATACATGGTTCCCAAAAAGTTACCAAATCTCAAAAGGTCCATTACCACCCCCGATCTACACGGCCAGGCAATAGACAGCCTCCCTAGACCAGCATCCGCCAGTAGGGTCGGCGGAATATGAAATAAGGCCCTTAAAACACCCATATATGGGACAGGGTAGGATGTCTAGTGTCTAGTGCCTGTACCGACAGACAATAACTAACCCATGACATAACCCTAACACACTATTAGCTTAGCTAGGCGGTCAGCCCGCCCTCTCTTACCTCCTCTTAAATTTCTTCAATTTCCGAACTATAACTTCCTTCCCCCACCTCTAATCTTCTTTCATCCCCCCCCCCCTTTTCTCTAAAAAAAAAAAAAAATTAGGTATGATACACCAGAGAGAGTCAAATTTTTCTCCTTCCTGGGGCCCCACTCATGACGTCAAAGGGAAACATGTGACCCACCAGTTTTTCAGGAATAGTTAACTAATATTACTCAGTCGGTAAGAGGAAAGTTTTTATCTCCACTCCTCTTTCTTTCATTCAGTCATGTAACTTAGGAGGTAAGCGTTTATTATGTGTTTTTTGTTATAAATTTTATTATTATTATTATTACTATTATTATTATTATATTGTGTGTATAACGTGCAGACTTATTTTCATTTCGTTTATTCTTTGGCAGATTTTAGGGGACGTAATATTTAAGTTAATTTGCCATGATCGATATTATGTATACGCCTGTGGCCCTGAGTTAGTTCTCCGGGCAGGGTGAAACGATGGCAATATCCTTCATACAGTTCGTAATCACAGGTGTGCTTGTTGTGCTAGAGACAACGTCTACTCTTTAAACAAATTTGCGCCTAGGTGGCCTTAGGGACGGCTATCCTCGAACACGAGGGGCAACCACTATTATATATATATATATATATATATATATATATATATATATATATATATATATATATATATATATATATATATATATATATATATATGCTGATAACCACAAGGAAAGAAGAAAACACGAAGTTCCCAAGCGCTTTCGTGTAATTCACATCTTCAGGGGTGAGTACAGACTAGAGAGAGTAATACAAATCAAGGTGTATATATACAGAGGAGGGTGAGACCAGGTCCACAATGGACCTGGTCTCACCCTCCTCTGTATATATACACCTTGATTTGTATTACTCTCTCTAGTCTGTACTCACCCCTGAAGATGTGAATTACACGAAAGCGCTTGGGAACTTCGTGTTTTCTTCTTTCCTTGTGGTTATCAGCATATACCTAGATCACGCGCACCTACAGTGATTTACTTGCATATATATATATATATATATATATATATATATATATATATATATATATATATATATATATATATATATATATATATATATGCAAGTAAATATACACACACACCTCGAGAAAAACAAAATAAGAGTAAGGGACATTCTAGTAAAAGCCGGACACCAACACACTTTCTCACCGGCTGTGGCTAACAGACAAAATTTACCTAATTATGTAACGTGGCCAGGCTGAAGGATATTACCCACACACACACAAACCTGAGTGTCTTCGACTTAATTATATTCTTAGTTATTGATTTGGTTATTTACTCGTTTATATACTTGTGTGCTTTCTTGTTTATTAATTACTTATTCACTTGGCGCGTACTTACAGTACTTTTTATTTTTTATTTATTTATTTGTTATAAAAAATATTGCTTCAATTTCTCAAGCCAAGACACGTGTAAACAAAGGTGGTGGTCCAGTAGTCCTCGGGGTGTTGTTCTAAGTGACCTTCTTGCTGGACCTCCGACCTTCATTGTTGTAGAGATCCACCTTTGCTGACCTTGATTGGTGGAGGTACCTACTGTAGTGTTGTAGACCATCAGTGTTGCAGACCATCAGTGTTGTAGACCATCAGTGTTGTAGACCATCAGTGTTGTAGACCATCAGTGTTGCAGACCATCAGTGTTGTAGACCATCAGTGTTGTAGACCATCAGTGTTGTAGACCATCAGTGTTGCAGACCATCAGTGTTGCAGACCATCAGTGTTGCAGACCATCAGTGTTGTAGACCATCAGTGTTGTAGACCATCAGTGTTGTAGACCATCAGTGTTGCAGACCTTTAAGGTTGCAGCGACACCCTTTTAACATGCAGTTCCTGGACGTTGTTGCAAGTACGTCAGCAGCTTCGTGTGAGTACTGCTGATGACCAAGGTGGATTATTCTGTCTGACCTCGCCACCATTTAAGTATCAACAGTGGCAAAGGACCTCTTGTACACACGTATTCTTTGAATGCTAATTAACTTATGTTAGTTTTTCGTGCTGAAGGAGGAGGAGGGACAGTTTTGGAGGAGGGAGGAAGGGGGTGAAGGACAGTTATGGAGGAGGAGGGGAAGGGGGGTGAGAGGCAGTTCTGGAGAAGGAAGGGGTGATGGGTAGATCTGGAGATAATCTTTGTGGCTCTCTCCCGCTCATCTTCTCTTCCACGTGTTGTGATATTAAAATCTCTCTGCCGAATAAGAGAGGCACAACATCGTCTCTGGATAGGTCTTGTGGTTCCTCCTCATCAATGCCTGGGACAAATATATAGTTCCTCTTTCAAGTTGTCGACATAAAGTCATAAAACCATCACATAATTATACCCTGTAAGGTCCTTTGAGTTTGTCCTTTTCTTTGTCACTTGAGATATTGATATGCTTAACTGTGTCTGTTTAACATGGAGGGTGTCGTCTTCAGCCGCTGCCACACACTATGTTCTCAGATGCAGCTTGACGGCAACTTGAATCCAAACCGGCGACCAGAGGTTACAGTGTTGTGGGTCAGCCGTGTTTTGCTGGTTAGGGATACAAACATTTTTTAACACAGGCAGAATCGTGTCAGTCTAATATGTAACCTGATCATCATTACTGGTAATAACAAGAGTAGATACTTATTAACAGTACTGGGTGTTTGACTAGTGTTCCCTATGTTTGTATTTTTATATTCTCTCCTAGTCTGATTTACCCTATACGCATTAGGTGTTCAGTTTGCAACACTATTATTGAACATAACTGAGGAAACGTGAGGGAGGTTGGTAGGTTTGTGACCAAGTTAGTCAGGTGTGGTTTACGTGAGTCCATTGTGTTGGGAAGTCAGTTTGGTTGTGCAGCTCACTACCACACACGAAGCTCAAGGTGTTGAGGGTCTCATTAGTGTCATACTCAAAAGTTTAGGTGTTGAGGACCTTGTGACTGGAGTCTATAAGTGTGTAGAGAAATATGGAATGAGAACTATTGATAGTGAGTGAGAAAAACATATTGTCCGGGACATAAGGAAATGTTGGTTCTGAGAGCTGATTATAAATTCAGTTGTGCAAGACACCTGTACAGTACTCCGCCAATTAATCAGGCTTTCCCATCTGGGCGTTTTCAAAGACTATATCCAAGGACTTCATTTTAAACCTTTGTCTCAAAACGACTCCAGGAAAGTTTCTGTGCATACTGACGTCAACTTTTATTGTGCTGGTCATTTGAGTTGAAGTTCCTAAATTCGTCTGAAGTCGACGAATATCAGCATGCGAGAGAAGGAGAAGAACGCTGTAGCCTTTCCTCACGATGGAACAGCTGGGGTGTGACTACTGGTGGAGAGAACCTCGAGTTTCTCTTATTACATAAAGTATCACCATGAGGTACTCCGAGGGGTGTTGGAGCAGAGTCCCCCCCAGTCCTCCATATTAGGACTGTTGGCTGGGTGACGTGTTCGGTGGGCAGTACAGTACTCAGAAAAGCTTTTTCTTGTCGTCAACAGCGTGAGGCCGACAGTCCACTTGCTTGTACCTTGTTATGACGTAGTAGTCACACTATTATAGTCTCTCACGGGAGGTGTCCCTCGTGCTTTGTGTTTTATGATAGAGATGAAGGGTAGAAGATTGTCTACTTGGGGCAACCAGCTGAGGCGGATGTGGTTATGAACCCTGGTAGAATAAACCTTTGACGATTTGAGGGGTTTATCAGAAGGCCTTACTGGTCGATTTTGTCTCCTTGTGAATTTTTTGCTTCTCTGGAAGTTGGATCATGGTTTACATTTCCCATGTTGAGTTAATTACCTTGATGTTCTTATCTGCCCTGTCACTATGACTTTATGCTGTGGATGAAACTCTGTCCTGCGTGGCAGTGAACAGTGACAGCATTCTCAATGTCTAGACCTGACTAAACTACTTCACATTAGACAAACACTTCAGTCTAGTCAATATAGCTATTAAATTAAAAAGAAACTACAACGATTTTTAGACAGGTTCCACTCCCCGTTGGATAGTCGGCTTCTCGTTTAATTCCTGAGACAGCTTATTCCTAGGAAGTGTAGAGAGTAGTGAGGTTTGCCTAATGCTGTGGTGAATGTGGATATTGTGAGTTTCCTTATGCCGAGGTGCAGTAGGGGGGGGAGAATGATCGTCTACAGTGGTACAGCGGAGGTGCTTAATGGTGGAGGGGAGGAGGGTTGGTGCTTCATGCTTCAGGAGGCTGGACGGTGTGAAACTCAGGGCTGACTTCACCTCACCTCCCCACCCCCCTCTGTAAGATCCTCCACCACCTTATTCACCTGATGATTAAACACCCTAGGTTAGGTTCGTGCTAGGGTGAAATGAACTTGGAGGTCTAAGCTTCAGGAAGAGCTAACAGGGAAAGAGAAAGTAATAGTACATTATGTGTTGCCGGTTCACACTAGTGTCTGTAGTTCCAATCATTAACTGGTGAAATGAGTGGTTGAGATGATGCTGTGAGGACACCACACACTACACGAGTCAACAAGTGGTTAATGGGAGGTGGTTGGGCAAAACACTCTTTCCACACACACACACGCACACACACACACACACACACACACATGTGTCAAACTTAATAGGTTAATAGGTTAATAAGCAATTTCCCGACTTGTTGAGTTTGATATTCTTTAAATTTCGTGATGGTTAAAAGTTTCCTACTGTCGTTAATGACTCCACGAAAATGTGTTATGATTGAGCTACTTAAAATCTTATATACTTATAATTTAATATTATCTTGGTACTTAGAATTTAATAAAGCTGACGTACTTAAAATTCAATATGACTAGAATATTTAGATGATAATAATAATAATAATAATAATCACACATTATTATTATTATTATTACCAAAGAGAACATAACTTGAAGCACTACTCTATGTTAGGTCAAAATATATTATAAAAGTATTTCTCCACTTGTTTATAATAAATAACTGTGGCGTAATTTGTATTTAATTATTTTATTATTAAATGGAGTTACTGATTCTCTCTCTACAACCCATTTATAATTAACAATGTATAAAGTTGGGAAGCTCAATTGGATTAATTTCTGTGTATGTTTGTATGTAAGGGTTATGTATATTTGTATGTTTTGATATGTATGGTTTCTGTATATCTGTATGTGTTATCGTATGTATGTATTTACGTACTGTATGTAATGTATGTATGTATGTAATGTATGTATGTATGTATGTATGTATGTATGTATGTATACAAGTTAGAATTAATGTCTCTTCTTCCTACCGTCTTTCCTCTTGTATTCCTTGAAGGCATCCCCCCCCCCCCCATGACCTAAGCCACCACCCACAGGTATTTACATCTTCCACCTTCGTCGCCTTCGTCAGTACCTTCCTTCTTACCGGTGTGTTGGTCAGGGCGTTACAGCATCTTCCTCCTTCATAAGAGCTTGTTCCTTCTGATGTGGTGCTATTTCCTGTGTCCGTTCTCGCTGGTTTATTTCCGTCGGCTATTTTCAGGGTTAGTGTGTCGAGTGGGTGAACCAATCAGAAATATGGTGAATGGATGTTATTTTTGTATTGTTCTTTATTAGATAGATAGATAGATATAGATAGATAGATAGATATAGAAAGACAGAGAGTAATACTTATTTCGTCAGTAAAACCACCGTACAAGTTTACATTGATTCAGCGTGTATATAGACAATTCAAATATACAGTATACATAAACAGTGCAGGTATACAGTATACATAGACAGTACAGGTATACAAACACGAGAGAGATGTATTTGTTTTTATTTTACCTTTAATTACTGATGACTATTTACTAACCTTCACACACGTGCTTAAAGACCATAGTTGTTAGTGCAGTAATACATTATAACAACAACTCACATCTCCTTTGATACTCTGAGACTAAGGAGAGTGTTTTATGTATTGATTATTAAGTAAATACACCTTTCTTTTCGGGGGGAGAGGGCGTATTGTATACTTGAGTGTCATGTATACCGTTTGGTGAGTGTTTCTAATTTGTCTTGTGATTGTATGTGGGTGTGTATGGGTGTGTGTGTATGTATGTGTGTGTGTGTGTGTGTGTGTGTGGTCAGGCTTACGTAAACAGGTAACCAAATCCTTACCTTCAACACCCACAGTGCTAAAAAAAATATATATATATATATATATGACTTCCTCCCACGTAACTATATGTAACAAGATCAGTCGTCACTTCCTTCTTATTGCCGTCCTTCAACATCAGGAACAAGGAAATTAAGGGGGAAAATCTGGCTATTGGTTATATATTGGTTGTATTTTGGTTATATTTAGGTTATATTTGTGGTCATTGTTGGTTTAAGGGAGAGGATGTTTTTCTTTCTCTTTCTTTCTTTTTTCTTTCTTTTAGTTTTTCTGTTTTTTGTTGCACCTTGTTAATCTCTCTCTCTCTCTCTCTCTTCCCTGGCTGTTCCACCATCATCTCTACCGATACGAGATTATGTTTATACAAGATGAATAATTGAAAAATAGCAAAATAAAAAAGTAATATGAATAACGTGTATAATAAACATCCGTGATTCTAAATACACTCTTATTCCGTCTGTCTGTATGTGTGTTTATATGTGGCTTATACATATCCATTGGTAGGGAGGTGCGTGTGGCCAAAGAGGGAGGATTACCCTTTATCTTGTCTAGAGGATTTCTTTAATAAACCGAACTAAGTCGATTACCTCAGCTAGCAATGATTATAGTCGCCGTCAGGAATGGTGAATGACGATAAATGATGAGTATAATGAAAAATAATGACCCGTGTGTATAACGAAAGCCTGTGAGTAATGAGGTTATTGGTGAATGTAAATGAATGATGAATATAGTGAATATGGTGGTGGTGGTGGTGGTGGTGGCCCCTACTCATCGATACCTAACTCAAGGTTAAGAATGATTATACTATATTTCATTTAAGTCTTGTATGTGAAGAACTGTTGTGGTGTGTGTGTGTGGAGGGGGGGGGGGGGGTAATCACATTCATCCCACATATACTCAGACCTATGTATACCAGACACACACACACACACACACACACACACTAACGCACTCAACACCACACACACACTGAATTGGATACAATACATTCATCACCACATTCCCCTCTTTACTCCAACACACCCCTCCCTCACCCCACCACCATCACCCCCACACACCCCCACACCCTCTCCACCCCCTCACACACCCCCCCCCCCACACACCCTTACACCTCCCTCACGCAGTCACCCATACTCCACCCCCCCCCCTTAAAACTCCTCCACCTTTCTCACACATCCCAACACATCCCTACTACACCCCCCCTCCCCACCCCCACCCCCTCCCCACACCCCCACAGCAATACTGGATCATCTACTCATTGATTACTTAGTGAAATATGATACAATAAATCTTTTCTGAATTAGTATGTGATGAAGAACCACCGCCTCTCATATGTCATTGTTCAGTATTCATTGTACTTCATCAACCAGTGTCGTTCATCATACTCTTCATATATCATACTCCTTAATATACTCATCATTCATTATACTCATTGATTTTATATATTTTTTTTATTCATATATATTATTCGTTATTCATTGTTATTTATTAGAGTGATCATTTATTGTCTTTTTGTGTAATCATCGTTTGGAGAGGAGAGAGGGAAAGATGGAGAGGAGAGGAGAGGGAGGGAGGAGAGGAATGAAGAAGAGAGGGAGGGAGAGGAGAGGGAGGGAGGAATGAGTACAGGAAAGGACACACGATTGTTTGGTATTTCCCCAATGATCGCGTGCGTGTGTGAGTTTGTTTGTGTGTATGTTTGTGTATGTGAGTATGTTTTGTGTGTTTACATGTTTGAGTGTGTGTGTGTGTTTGTCTGTTTGTCTGTCTTTGTGTGCTAAATTTGTGTGTTTATTAATTTGTGTTTTTGTGTGCGTATGAGACATGCGTGCGTGTGTGTGTGTGTGCGCGAGTGTATGTCAGTGTGTTTGTGTATGTGTTTGTGTGTACACGTGTGTTTGATTGGTTGTCTGTGTGTATGTGTGTGTGTATATATATTTGTGCGTGTGTGTGTGCACCTGTTTGTTTGTTTGTCTATATGTGTGTGTATGTGTAGCTGTGCGTATGTGTTAGTGTGTTTGTATGTTAGATGTTAGCTTGTGTATGTATGTATGAGCTTGATTGAACGTGCAAGTGTATGTGTTTGGAAGAGAGAGAGAGAGAGAGAGAGAGAGAGAGAGAGAGAGAGAGAGAGAGAGAGTCCAGGTACACCGTAGCTCAGCTCACCTGTCGTTGCTCACACCTGAATCATACCTCCATGCGTGTACTAATTAACCTCCCTCCCTCCCTCCCTCCCTCCCTCCTCCTCCTCCCCCTCTCTCCCTCAGTAGGTTAACGGGGGTTATTGATTTCAGGAGGGGGGGGGGGGGAGGGGCAGATTAATCAGTGATGTGTGCGTGTCTTCATCATTAACCACTACCATCCTAAAGTATAGCGAATGCGTTCATTTTTTTTTATTACCAAGTTTAATTTATTTTTTGTTTTTATTATTTTTATTATCTTTTTATTTAGAATGTTGATGAACTCTTGTGGTATGTTGGGAGTCGTGGCTATTTATTTATCTGAACGAGATCTTGGTAATTCCATGCTTTTCCCCCCAGAGAACTGCCAGTCATCCCAACCCAAACTGTCGTACTGCAATGAAATGAAGTGTTTGATTATGGCTTATAATCCTCCTTGAGTGTACAGTTATCATCAACGTTACTACGAATAAAATTATACTTTAGTCGCTTCGGTGTCCTTATCAGTATTGAATAAATCATAAATAATTTTGATTCTTATTTTACTTTGAAATTACTTCCATGTTAAGTGATGGAATTTCGATCAAGGCCGAGAGACAAAAGTATAATATAAAACACCTGATTACTGAACAAACGGTATGATAACATAATAAGGCTCGATAATGCTAACGAATCTTCCAATCTCCCCCTTGACTAACGTACGGACGCCCCTAGATAATCTTTTTTACGAGAATTTCCTGTATTTGAGTGAGTTATGTCCGTTAGGCCTCGGAGGGGTTCCTCACGGCAAATCTTTTCGTCCCTCCTTGTTTTCAAATTTTTCCTGAGCAAGAAGGACAATGTTTCTTACTCTTCTCGTCTCTTCTCTTCTTCCTTCAGTGCTTACAGGATGAGTATGGGGAACCAGATGAAAAAAAAATAATAAAAACAATTCTCTCTCTCTCTCTCTGTCTCTCTCTCTCTCTCTGTCTCTCTCTCTCTCTCTCTCTCTCTCTCTCTCTCTCTGAACTATAACTCAGGTAATCACTATATCCTACTTCTACCCCAACGTTACACACCATATTATTAGTATTAGTGTTATTATTATTGTTGTTGTTATTGTTGTTATTATTGTTGTTGTTATTGTTGTTGTTATTGTTATTGTTATTGTTTTTATTGTTACCTCCTGTTCTCCTGATCTACTTTTTACACTTTTCCTCTTCGTCCTCTATTTTGGTGTGGTTTTTGTTTCTGTTGTTATTCTTCTTGTTTTCTTCTTCTGCCTTCATTATTTGAGATATTTCTATTACTGTTATTTCTCTTCACCAATTTTGTTAACCCTATTATTCACCCAGCTCTTGTTTTTATTCTTTTTTCTCTTCGTCTCCTTTTTATATCCCCAGTGTTATGCTACATGTTATTTGTTATTACATATTCTCTCTCCTATTTTTAATATTTATCATATATTGGCTTTCTCGTCCTCACTATGTCTATTTTCATCTTTTTCTCCCCATTTCCCCATTTTATCTCCCCACTTCCTTCCCCTTTACAATATCTCTCAATTTCTCCCCATTTCTCTATTCCCTTTTCTTACCCCCTTATTTTTCCTCCCCATTCCCCTTCATGCGTCTACCTCTCTTACACACATCACCTTATCTGCCCTCTCCCCACTTATCCTCTCTCCTCCCCACTCCTCCCCATCTCCACCTTACTTCCCACCTCCACACAATCTTCCTCCTCATTCCTACTCGTCCCCCTCTCCTTATCCTGCTTCCCCACTCTTACCTCCCCACTCCTCATCCCTCACTCCTCCTATTTCCCCACTCCTCCTACCTCGTCACTCCTCCCACACCCCATACATACCACCCACTAGGTAGGTATGTGGTCGACTTCCGGCTATGAAGGGTACCAGGCTCCTCTCCACTATTTCCTGGTAACCTGTAACGAATTCTCAAAAAGTCGCCCCCTCTTGGTACCCCCCCCCCCCTTGACCTGTGAGAACCTCGGTCTTGTTATCTCCAGAAACGTGGTTCGAGATAGGTAACAACACTATTGACTAGGTCTCTTCTTTTAAATATCTTTGGTGTCTCCGTCCATTGTACCTTACCTGCCATACAACAGCTAAACCGCCAATGTATCGACAGACTGAAACCTCTTATAAGTGTAGCGGGGTACAGCCCACAATATGGTGCTAATATTAGAATTGTTAAAACAATGTACCTAGGCTATATAAGATCTCTGATAGATTACCACGCACCAGCCCTGGTCCTTCGTGACGGGAAAGACATTGACATGCTCTTAAAAATACAAAATAAAGCCCACAGAATTATCCTAGGATGTCCCATGAGCACTAAAGTACTTAATATGAGGAAAGAACTAGGTATACCCAGTGTCAGAGAAGGAATAATTGAAGTCAACCTCAATAGCCCTGAGGATTTTGTGTGGTGAATCTAAATGGATCCAAACAACAGCTACACATATATGAGGGTATTAGGAACCATCATCTTTATTATCGTGGTTGTTATCGTCATCATCTCCGCTTTACATCTCCGACCTTGATTATAACATGACACACCCCTGACAGACCGTGACCACAACATGACACACGCACACATATACATACAGCCAGTGAACCGAGGCGACAGTCACTAACATAAGGCCGGACACAAACACATAACACTATAAACTAACTGCACAATTTATCACCATTAAGCCGTCTGTAAACCTGGCATTTCTTAAATTCCTGGGCAACGTCCAGCCTCCAATTATCCTCGACCCGCTTTGCCAGACGGTGCAAGGAACACCCTCAGTCACTACCCGGCGAAGGAATGTGTGGGGTGGCATGGGCCATCACCACAGGGAGTGTGACTGAGATACACACACTCCTGCACGCGCTGAGGAAGTCTCACATCCTTTGGCTATACCACAGGAATGTGCTGCTGAACTGTTTGTTGGAAGAAGAACTTCTCAAGGCAGTGCAGTACATCCTCCTCTGCCTCTTACTAACCACTGTCGCATAATGTTGACCGCTCCTCTTAAGGCGTCAAGGAACACTCCCTCTGTAGTCATTAGTTATTCTACCTGTTCCTGCTGCAGGAGAGGCACGAACGTTGTTCATTTTACTTTGAAAAAATAAGGCACGAAAGCCTATTTATTCTTTCAGAAGTAAGGACAACCTTTCCCATACGCTAAGAATTTCCTGCTTCAAGGACTCTCCTTCCTCAGCAGCTAAGGAACCGTCTCCCTTTGAAAGTCTAAGGACCTCGTATCTCATCAATGAGGAACATTCAAACGATGAAGACCCACACCTTGTGCATACGTTAAATACTCCCTCCTCCTCCACCAGACCATTAAGGAAGTCCCACTCGGGTACCTGGCCAAGGAATGTATGAGTTGGTGTCCCTCCAGCACCCTAACCTGGAAGACTAATCTGCCTGGCATTCTGTCGTCTTCCTGTCATTCCTGTGGCTGTTCCGGGGACTACTCACGCTTCCTGGAATGGTAGTGTCTTCACGAGGGATAATTCCCGGATTCTTGTCTGAATAGATCACCCACAAGTATGAATTAACATTTTTATTGAGGATTTTTGTTTGGTATGGCTGGGTCTACGCCCGTGTCTGTCTGGTCACATATTGTTCAGTGAGTTTCGCCTGTAGTGTAATGAATATTCACTTGTTCCAGGTATAACGAGAGTCAGTTTATAGAGAAATAAAACAGTGAAAAAGATAAGCACAGCAACAGCTTTCGTGACAACCCTGTGCCCTCAAGGCGGTCAAACAGGAATAACTTTGTATATCCTGTACCTTTAGGTGTATGGACCCCCCCCCCCTCCTACACACCTGTCTTACACTCCCTCCCTCCCTCCCTCCCTCCCTCCCTCCTCCTCTCCCTCCCTCCCTCCTCCTCTCCCTCCCTCCCTCCTCTCCGTACCTCCCTCCTTCCCTCCCTTCCCCCTCCCTCCCTCCTACCCTCCTCTCCGTACCTCCCTCCTCCTCTCCCTCCCTCCCTCCTCCCTCCTCTCCGTACCTCCCTCCTCCTCTCCCTCCCTCCCTCCCTCCCTCCCTCCTCCTCTCCCTCCCTCCCTCCGTCCCTCCCTCCGTCCCTCCCTCCTCTCCGTACCTCCCTCCTTCCCTCCCTTCCCCCTCCCTCCCTCCCTCCTACCCTCCTCTCCGTGCCTCCCTCCTCCTCTCCGTACCTCCCTCCTCCTCTCCCTCCCTCCCTCCTCCCTCCTCTCCGTACCTCCCTCCTCCTCTCCTT
This sequence comes from Homarus gammarus, assembly GCA_958450375.1. NCBI lineage: Eukaryota > Metazoa > Arthropoda > Malacostraca > Decapoda > Nephropidae > Homarus > Homarus gammarus. The sequence continues at coordinate 2,664,544 of CAUDMG010002504.1, forward strand.
CCCATCCTCCTCTCCCTTCCTCCCCACCTAAACTCCCTTCTCCCGCCCTCCTCAGGCCATCACTGTCCTCACAAGCCCACCACTGTTCCCTATCGACACCGTTACTGCATTTTATATATCTATTTATTTATTTATTTATTTATTTATTCATTCATTCATTCATTTAAATCATATCCTTGTTATTTAGTTTTTCACTTATTTATTTATTTAATGATTTACTTATTAATTAATGTATCTTCATGAACTCCTTATTTATTCATTAATTTATTTACTTATTTACCTATTGTTTTAGACTTGAGATATTGAAGAATATGTCACACACACACACACACACACACACACATATATACACACACACACACACACTCACACACACATTGCTGTGTGTGTGTGTGTGTGTGTGTGTGTGTGTGTGTGTAATCGATATGTAAATGGGAAAATATTGAGGTTAGGTCAGGTGAGGTCAGGTGAGGTCAGGTTAGGTTAGATTAGTCTCTTAGGTTGGGTTAGCTCCAAGGTTGAATCCCTAACACTGAGAGGAATTACCACTTATGTCAGTATTAAGCTTAGGGGAGTATCATTAAGCTTAAGGGAGTATCATTAAGCTTAAGGGAGTATCATTAAGCTTAAAGGAGTATCATTAAACCTAAGGGAGTATCATTATTAAGCTTAAGGGAGTATCATTAAGCTTAGGGGAGTATCATTTAGCTTAAGGGAGTATCATTAAGCTTAAGGGAGTATCATTAAGCTTAAGGGAGTATCATTAAGCTTAAGGGAGTATCATTAAGCTTAAAGGAGTATCATTAAGCTTAAGGGAGTATCATTAAGCTTAAGGGAGTATCATTAAGCTTAAAGGAGTATCATTAAGCTTAAAGGAGTATCATTAAGCTTAGGGGAGTATCATTTAGCTTAAGGGAGTATCATTAAGCTTAAAGGAGTATCATTAAGTTTAAGGGAGTATCAGTACTAAGCTTAAATTAGCGTGTCAGTATCACAGTATGACGTGGACGGATTACCAGAGAGAGACTGACTTAACCTCCCACTTTCACCGTCGTTTCCTGAAGTGAAACAATTTTCCTTCAACTAATCTACCTTAACCTAGATACATAACTATGGCCTACATTAACCTTCCTATATAACCACAACCTATAACCTACAACCACAAACTATATTAACCTGGTTATTTGACTGAGAACGTTATAGCAGGATAATTATAATTAACTTAATATTTTAAACCAATAACTTAAGGTTAGTTGAATTAAAAAGTTTAATTAACCATAAACTATCAAGTTAGTTATTTTTATCTTAATTATCTGACTGAGAATGTAATTAGTAAGTTAAATTAACCTAATGAGTTATCCAGGAAGGTATGTACAGTATATGTATATAGTTAAATTAGTAAAGTTAAATTGACTTGGTAAGGTAAAAAGGGATTTAAATCTCTCTCTCTCTCTCTCTCTCTCTCTCTCTCTCTCTCTCTCTCTCTCTCTCTCTCTCTCTCATAAATCCATAATTCCTTGAATATTTGAAAAGAATATAAATTAATATTGATATTTATCTTCTTCTTTTTCTATTTCTTCCTCCGTTTAGTCTTATTTTTTATTGTTTCCTCTTTTATTATTTTTTTCCTCTCTATATCTTCCTCTGCTTAGTCTTATTTCTGTGCTGTTCCTTCACCCCCCCCCCCCTCCAAGGCACTGTACAGGTGACTTTGCTGATTGAATTTCTCTTTGACAGGTACGTCCAGGTAACACCCACACGACACCCGGAGGAGACCAGGTAACGTTATATTCTTGTCTGTTTACCGTCTGTTGAGAGTCAGGGAGATTTTTGTCTGTTAGAAATCCGCCTGACCTTGGAGGAGAGGGTTAGTTGGTATCTGTTAAGAAGTTCGTTCGTCGTGATTTTAGTTTGTGTCCGATAGATGGGCGATAGATAATTCATTGTACGCATGCCCACTGGATATAAATTACCCCAGGTATTATAATTGTCGTACAGGTGATTCGTCATATATTTCCCAACTAGACGAAATCCCTACAGGTGTGTTATAGTCTTTATATATTCTGTATTATACCAACTACAAGTCATTCTAGTGTCTAAATATCCCGTAGAAAGCTTGTAGAGGTCCCTTAATTAAATGGATATCCCTCAAATATGCTCGTACGGCCAATAACTACCTACTGTACTCGGCATTACTCGGCATTTTACTCTTGTCTGTCTCGTGTCCGGCATGTGGCCTAGTGGCGCCCCTGGGTCATCGGGGAGGAATGTTTGGTACGAGGGCTCCGCGGCAGCTTCCTGTACACGGAGCCGCGTGGGGTCCCTCCTTCAGAGAAATCCTGAAGCAGGGTGGTTGGAGGTGGGTACGAGGAAGGTATGGTGGGTGAAGGAGGTGGGGAGTAGGTGGGGGATGGGTAGTAGGAGGTGAGTTGTCGGTGGGTGGGTGGGAGGTGTTGGCTATATAAGGCAGTGGAGTCCTTCTCAATGTCGTAGCATTTCCGCCGCTCTCCACCTGCTGACCTTCCTGCCTGCCTGCCCTCCTGACCCCCTATACTATACTCTCTCTCTCTCTCTCTTCTTTATCTCTTTCCTTATTCTTGCTCTCTTATATCTTTCCTCTCCTTCCTCTATCCTCCCACCCTTTTCTCTCTCATCCGTTAGGCTGGTTCTCTTTATCTTTGCTGTCCCCTTCATTTTATTTTAGTTCACGTCCTTTTCTCCTGTTACCATCATCTCTCTTTATCCTCGTTCATTCCACTATTCTTATCTTGTATTCTTTGTCCTCACGTACAGTGCATGTGTGTCCTTTACCTGGGTGCGTATGCGCTAATGGCCGTCCTCTCTTGTTAGCGCACATGTGGTAATAATAATAGTAATAATAACAACATTCTTTACGTTGAACAGGTGAAGGTTGAGGCGTAGTTTTGTCCATCCAAACACTTGATGCTCAGACATTTACGAGTGGACTTAATTTACAAATATCTTCATAATTTTTTTTAATAAAAATCACATTGTTAGCATATATCTGACCTAACTATTGCTGACTGTGTTTGGAGGTAATGATCAGCTGACTGGATAAGTGTTAAGTGGACTGTGTTGGAGGCGCTGACTGGGCCTTCAGGTACAGTATAAACACAGTGAAGCGGCCAGCCGAGGACACGTATTGAGTGGACTGAAGGGGTGACAAGTGAGTGTTTCCTGGAAGTGTTGTGAGGGAAGGGAAGGACCTCTCACTGATAGAAGCTTAGGGTTATTAGAAGGGTTTCCCCCCAAGGTCTTCAGCAGAGGGATTCCCGCTACCATACGAGAAGGAATGCTGTGGAGGTGAAGAAGTACAGTACGACCTTGAAGTAAAAAAAAAAAAAAGATTTATTTAGCCTTTAAAGGTAAATAATAGGGGGAGTCTTACAGGTTACCCACGGAGGCATTTTACCGGAGTTTATGTAGAGATTAGCATTTGGAACGTATCTGCTGCAACAGTTAAGAGAGAATGGGTGGACGAAGGCTGACAGAAGGCGTTACATTTCGTTCTTGAATCCGGCTCGTAAAAGATATTAACTACATCGGAAATATGACGAGTACGTGTTAAAAAAAAAATTAAATACAGGGGTCATCAAAAAAGATTATCTAAATTTTGATATATAATTATTTTAAGTTAAGGTATTTTTTGTTTTTTCTGGGCGACTCAGTGTGAGGAGTAGGTGAGGGATGGGTAATGTTGAGAGAGAGAGAGAGAGAGAGAGAGAGGAGTTAATACATAAAGAGAGGGTTGTGGGCATTATTCACAAGGTCATCACACACACACACACACACACACACAGAGGGGGATTTCCCGTTACATAGAAAGGATGGAAGAACAAGGAGAAGGTCGCCAGGAAAAGGGACTCCCACATAACAGGAAGGATCTTAAATGACCTGATGAGGATGTTCCTTTCCTTCTTTCAAGTCTTTCCTAATAGTCCTTCCTCCTACCTTCCCCCTATTCCTCCTTCCCGTTTTCCCTCTATACTTCCCACCCTTCTTAACCCATCCTCTCTTTCCCTCCCTCCCTCCCTCGTCACCCACAGGAAAGGGGCAAAACCAGGTCAGGATATACTGCAGGATGTGTCATGAGCCCAAACAGATACACAGGGTATACAGAATCTTAAGAAGCATACTATACGGATTAATAAAACTCGCTGGTGTGTTTTCCCCCCTTGGTCTAGTTATGTCCGGGAGAGTTGTGCTTGCTGGAATCCTTCTGTCATATGGTAAACAAACATCACCTGAAAATTAGCCCCCCTCCCTCCCTCCCTCCCTCCCTCACACACACAGTTTATTTCACCATAAGATTGACCAACCTAAGTCTAACCCAACCCAACCCAACCCAACCCAACCCAACCCAACCCATTAGGCTGTTTAATCTTCAGTTTGTAAATTAATAAGCCACTAGATTAATCATAAATTAGTAAATTAATAGAGAAATGCCTTGATAAATAATATAAATAAATAAATAAATGAATGAATAAATAAAAAGTGAATAACCAAACCCAGGGAGCATTACTTTATAAGACTCATTTACTTCTACTTAACAAACTAACACATAAAGTGAAGGTTGGTAGTGTGGCCTGCGTCTTAAGTGGTCGGCTGAATGACTTAACCCCGTGACAAGATGAGGGTCTTCACTGCCTGAGCCAAATCAAGGAATATCTTATTATTTTTTGAGTGTTTGAAGGTAATAACTCTTAAGTGTTTGGTAGATAGTGAGGAAATTCACCACTCCTCTCTCCCTCCCCCTGCCCCCCCCCCCCTTTCCTCCTTCTACAGTGATACTTCAACCTCGAGTAGGACCTTGATGAAGTTATAGAATTAGGAGTTATAGGCAAGGGATTTATTTATATGTATTTACTGTATAATGACACAAAATGCGAGTTTTTTCTTTTATTTTTTTATTTTATTTTTTTTAGTTTGATTTATGATTTTATTGGGGATTTTCTATGTATAAAAATTTTACCAGGAGTAACTTTACAAAATTTGATAAAAAGTTTGATGGGTGATACTCGAAGCCTTTGGTAATTGCCCTGAAATTGGTACCATCTTGTAATTTTTTGTTGTGTTGAGGAAAAAACAAAACACACCCAAATCAACTCGTGAAAAAGTATATGATATTAATATATATTTTTTTTTAATATTTCAGATCATATTGACTTGTGGGGGAAAATTGTCACGGGGTCGTATTGTCACGGGGTCGTTTAGTCACGGGGTCGTTTAGTCACGGGGTCGTATAGTCAGGGGTTCGTATAGTCACGGGGTCGTATAGTCAGGGGGTCGTAGAGTCATGGGGTCGTATAGTAACGGGGTCGTATAGTCACGGGGTCGTATAGTCAGGGGTTCGCATAGTCACGGGGTCGTATAGTCACGGGGTCGTATAGTCAGGGGTTCGTAGAGTTACGGGGTCGTAGAGTCACGGGGTCGTATAGTCATGGGGTCGTATAGTCACGGGGTCGTAGAGTCACGGGGTCGTAGAGTCACGGGGTTCGTATAGTCACGGGGTCGTATAGTCAGGGGCTCGTCTACTTAATTAATGTTTCGTGTGTGACTACTGGTCATTTCGTACACAAATTGTGGTCGTGTCCCACCAAAGGTTAGAATCAAAATTTCATGTATAATTTCTCAATAATAAGGTACCTGTTGAGTTACTTTAGTTTAACGCACCTCTACTGCCAGGTGTCAGGGTGTCAGGTATCAGAGTATCAGGGTGGGTGCCAGAGTGTCGGATCAGTATACAGTAAATTAGGTTGAACGCTATTTTCCCACACCCCTTCACTCGCGTCGACTCCAAACATCTCGTTCGTAGTCTCTTCCTTCACAAAAGTCAGTGGCATTAAGAACCTTTGAGAACCGTGTATATTGTCTGGGGTGTTTTTTTTTTTTATTATTCCTAGACTGAACAAAAAGATAATTAATATCTCAGTAGTGTTCGTGTTTTAAGTCTCCATGATATGCGAAGCCTTCATTATTTTACTTCAATTTACAAGCATATATGTTCAGTGATTCACCAAACTTATTTTTTTTTTATGTGTGTGTGTGTGTATGTGTGTGTGTGTGTGAGTGTGTGTGTGTGTGTGTGTGTGTGTGTGTGTGTGTGTCATACCTACTCGTTGTTTTAATGCTCCGGCAATGTTTTTGTTTTTTTTTCTAGGATGAACTTTGTCATTGTTATTTATTATTTATGACCTTTGGTGGTGAGGTATATTTTTTTTTTAGAGGACGGACTTTGTCTTTGCCGTTTTCTTTTATAGGATGAACTGTACCGTTATTATTTTGTAGAGGATAACTATTGTCAGGATGAACTGCATCTTTGTTGTTTTTATAGGATGAACTTTGCCGTCACTATTATTCAAAGGACAAATTTCAACATGATCTTTTTTTTTTTTTTATCTTAGTGTCATCGGTTTTATTTTTCTCAATCTAACTTTGTCGCTCTACTGTGAAATTAAGTAACCCGGAACAAGTACAAAATCACCAACCTAACCTAACAAAATTTAATCCAATCTATATCAATGTAACTCAAAGCAAAATTCTGTCTGCTGTGTTCGGTTAAGTTGTCTTACGGTTTACCTTTGTTTATTTACCTATACTGTCTCGGTACACAGGAGTAATTGTTTAATCTCACGGCCTACCTGCACCGTATACCTACATTGTCTATATTGATGCTGCACTGTATACCTGCATGGTTTTTATACATGGTTATCCAATTGTAAACCTGTATGACAACTTTACTTAATTATTATTATTATCCCAAAAAATTAAGAGCCACTAGCAAACAAGAAAAGCGTCTCTCTCTCTCTCTCTCTCTCTCTCTCTCTCTCTCTCTCTCTCTCTCTCTCTCAGCATTCTTATTAGTTTTTGTCCAGTCTGGTGTTTGTGTGTGTGTGTGTGTGTGTAAACTGTTTTTAGATGTATGTGTTCAAATGTCTTAGTTTAGTTAGGAGAAATATACACATAGTCCTCGAGAGAGTATGCAGTATACTCGTTCATCACATCAACAGTTTGAGAGCGAATTCCTAGCGTTCTTGTCACCCGTTTTTTGTCGATTTTGTGTTTTTTTTTTATTTCCTCCTTCATCACTGTAGGATTTGATCTAGTGAGTTGAATTGACTGTCTTGTGTTGGGGTGAATACAGACGTGGAATTGTAGGCTGTCAGGCGATGGTGGTGGTGGTGGTGGTGGCAGTGGTGGTGGTGGCGGTGGTGGTGGTGGCGGTGGCGGTGGCGGTGATTGAAGACGCTGTGGACACGAACCAAACACACACACACACACACACACACACACACACACACATTCATTTTCTCAGGCAAGGTTAACCAAGGTAGTCGACGTCACCTATATTGCCACACACCCATACAGTCAGTGGAAATCCTGGAATGGTTAGATTAGTTTAGGTTAGGTTAGATTAGGTTAGAGTGAGTTAAATTTGAATAAGGTTCCTCTTAGTGACCCCACCTGACCTGTGTGTGGTACCCCGTCTTACCTGTGTGACCTTCATTTGGTGCAGACGTGAGCCAGTTTGACCTCTCGGTGCATATGAATGTCAACATGTGTGACCTCTTTCCTCTTTTATCTGTTACCTAATCTCTCTCTTTCTCTCTCTCTCTCTCTCTCTCTCTCTCTCTCTCTCTGTGTCTCTCTCTCTCTCTGACCTTCATCTCATTAACCTGGCGGGTCAATCCGTCTCCGAGACTTGGCCATCAATACACTCCTCTCTGTCCTATTCATCAAAAGAGACTCGACTCCTCCTACGATGGTTCTGAAGCACCACTCGTCGTCGTCTTCTTTCTTCACGAATCCTCACACCACTGATATTATTAATGTTATTTTGAGGGGAGGGGGGGGGGGGGGGTTGTAGCCACGAGTCTGTTTATTTAGTGCGTGAGGCGACCAGACAGAGAGAGACAGAGAGAGACAGAGAGAGACAGACAGGAAGGCGGATGGATCGAGGCTCTAAAGTGCTACATACTTGCTGTCTCTAAGGGAGGTGGTGTCGTTATGTTACCAGACTTTGATCCTTTCTACCCCTTATGGCTTTGTGATATTGTGAAGCCCTGAGCCCCTGACAGAGATCTGAGCCCTGAGTCTTGATTCCCCTCCCTCCCCCACCCACCCCCCCCCCTCTCTCCACCACAGTTCTGAGTAATATTATAGAGGTTTAATTTTACATTCCTTTCTATAACATGGAGATGCGAGACCGCCTCTTAACATGGCGTCGAAATGTCACAGAGACTCAACCGTGATTAGATGCTTTTACTCCCCCTAACCCCCATCTCCCTCCCCCCCTCCCCCACACTTCTCCCTCATCCTCCCTTCCCCCCCCCCCCCCAACGAGGAAGAAGTTGACGTAAGTGCCTTTGAGAATCATGGTTTAAACTCGCCTTTGACTTACGACCAATGTGAATCAATCTTATGTTGATGTTATTTTGGTTTTGTTATTACACGTTTTCAGTCGTTTTTATATGAGTGAGTTTTTCTTCCGGATATTTTAGCAAGAAGGATGTACAGTTCTGCTAGTAGGGGTGTACACACACACACACACACACACACACACATCGCGTGAGTACCGAGAATATTTACGAATCTTCATAAATCTACACCGGGTGAAATTGTTGTTGTCTTCGAGGGTAAAAATTCAAAGGGCTCGTGAGAGAGAGAGAGAGAGAGAGAGAGAGAGAGAGAGAGAGAGAGATTTATCTACGGCAAAGTCTCAGTGCAATTGTGACAGCATTTTGCTCTATATAATTATCGTTTTGTTGTAGGTCAAGTGAACTAATTAGCTATGTACTCTAGATCAAGTGAGGTACTTAGTTGTCTTCTCAAGTTGGGAAGTCAGCGGGAGCATTTCACTATTGTGGGCTTCATGAGACTCCATCTCGCTATTTCCTATTTCTTGTATAGGTAGATTGATAGCTTGTCCTCGGTTGCGTGGTGTGTGCTACAGGTGAGAGATTGCTACACCTGACTCAGGCTAATTGGCGAGTTATTTCTTTTCTGCGTAAAGCTGAGAACTTCCCAAGGCTTGATGTAACACACACACACACATTTTTATATATATATATATATATATATATATATATATATATATATATATATATATATATATATATATATATAATCAACGACCTCACCAGCCATGAATCGAACCCTCGACCTACTGGGTGGGACTAGGGAACGCTGGTGAGGTAGTTGATTATATGTACAAAGTCCGCGTGTTATATGGACTAAAAATGAAGTATATATATATATATATATATATATATATATATATATATATATATATATATATATATAAATATATATATAGAGAGAGAGAGAGAGAGAGAGAGAGAGAGAGAGAGAGAGAGAGAGAGAGACGCACACAGATGCACATGGCACATGATATGTGGAGTAGGAGAGGCAAAGAATAATCTTGTGTGTGTGTGAAGACCCACAAGGGGTGGGGTAGGAGGGAGACGTATGATTGTAGGTCGTGTTCCAGCTTGGTCTGGGCGGGTCTGGTTAGAAGTCAGGAATTATTAACAGGAGACTGGCGGGTGGTGGGTTGGTGTTATAGTCAACTCCTGGCGAATACCCGGTCGTGGAGAGGGAAGAGTAGTAGTAGTAGTAGTAGTAGTAAAGTAGTAGTAGTAGTAGAACCAACCCTTAAAAATTACTCTTAAGTTGTTGCGAAAGAAAGAAGGGGCGAACATAAAACTGAACGAAGGATAAAAAAAGGTAATAAAACCCTTTGAGAAATATCATGTCAGACTATAGCCAATAGGAAGTGTCAGTACTGTAGTGGTAGTAGTAACAGTAACTAACAACAATAACAACAACAATACCACTACTACTACTAATAATAATAAGAAGTGTTGTGTTGTTGTTGTTGTTGTGGACACAGAATGACACATACCAACCTTACAGACGTGATAAACACATAATAAAATAGTGCTGATGTTGCCAGAAGTGTCCAGGGAATAGTGTTGTCACCTGTACAGTAGGCCAGGTAGGGTAGGAGCGAGCCAGGTGGAAGTCTACAACGTAATGGGATAGATGGAGAGAATAAGCAATACTAGGAGGAGGAATGGATAAGAATGAACAGAAGGATAAAGGATAAGATTCACTAGTTACACAAGGCGTAAATAATAGTAATAATAAACAACAACATTGGTAGTGGTGGAATATCTTTTTTTATTTTATTTTTCTCAACAAAAGTCAATGGAGACATATTATCCATCAACCAATTCTGTGTTCCGGTAACTAACAGGTTAAAAACAAATAAACAACGATAACAACAACAACTACAGCATCATCAACGACAACAATAACAACAACAACTACAGCATCAACAATAACAACAACAAAAAAACAACACTAACAACAATAACAACAACATTAACAACAATAACAGCAACACCAACAAGAACATTAATAACAACAAAACAACAATGATCAACAATAATAACAACAACAGCAGTAACAACAGTAATAGCAACAACGACAATAACCAAAAACAATAACAACAACAAAAAAACAACAACAATAACAACAGCATTAACAACAATAACAGCAACACCAACAAGAACATTAATAACAACAATAATAACAACAACAGCAATAACAACAGTAATAGCAACAACGACAATAACCAAAAACAATAACAACAGCAACCAGCACTAGAGTTTGTATATTACCTCGGGGTCATAAAGCAGTATCAGCGTCTGTGTCGGGTGTTAACGAGAAATGCAATATATGTGCTTTAAGCTTTCGTTTATGGTGTGTCGATCATGTCAAAGCTTTCGTTTATGGTGTATCGATCATGTCAAAGCTTTCGTTTATGGTGTATCGATCATGTCAAAGCTTTCGTTTATGGTGTATCGATCATGTCAAAGCTTTCGTTTATGGTGTATCGATCATGTCAAAGTTTTCGTTTATGGTGTATCGAGCATGTCAAAGCTTTAGTTTATGGTGTATCGATCATGTCAAAGCTTTCGTATAAGTCAGTCTAAAATTCTGCAAACATATTCAATACTTTACTAAATTACAGCCACCCCATTGTATTTTCTTTCACCTATTCTGTATTATTCATCTACTAATCCAGAGTTGAAGGTGAATGACAGATGAATATAGTGTAAGAATGTTGAATGGTACATAATTACAGTTCGGTAAAGGGTTGATGTTACAGGTTGTACAGTAGTGTTTCATTACAGTTACACTACCGTCTTTATACTGTACCGTGTATGTTAAGACTATACATACCACACACTAACACACCACATACCCACACATACCACACACCAACACACCACTAGTTTATCGTGCACCACCTGATACACCACTTGAAACACCACTAGTTTATTGTACACCTCTTGATACACCACTAGTTTATCGTGCACCACCTAATACACCACTTGAAACACCACTAGTTTATCGTGCACCACTTGATACACCACTAGTTTATCGTGCACCACTTGATACACCACTAGTTTATCGTGCACCACTTGATACACCACTAGTTTATCCACTATTTTACGTTTTATTCAATTTCAATAACTTCTTCTTACTTCTCCTGCTTCAGGGTTTGACTGGTGTGTGTGTGTGTGTGTGTGTGTGTGTGTGTGTGTGTGTGTGTGTGTGTTGTGGTTTCGATATGGATGTCATGCACACAATTTAAAATCAGAATGTAAGGTCACACACACACACACACCCACACACACAGGTGAATAATGAGTCACCTGTGATTATATATTTTTTTTAGCTCTCATTCACTTGTTTTTATTTCTTTTCCTCCTCAATGGTTAGTAGTGGTAGTTTAGACGTGGTTTAATACTGACTTCATGTAGAGATTATGAAAAAATTTATAATAGATAAATAAATAATAAAGAGGGTAAAATTACAGCATTATTCATCTTTAATTCACTACAGCTGGAGACTGGCGAAACGAAACGAGTAAACAAAAAAGAATTAGCCAATCACAGTGTTTTTAAGTTACTGCCTAGCCAATCACAGTGTTCTTAAGCTACTGGCTAGCCAATCACAGTGTGTTTAAGTTACTGGCTAGCCAATCACAGTGTTTTTAAGTTACTGGCTAGCCAATCACAGTGTTTTTAAGTTACTGGCTAGCCAATCACAGTGTTTTTAAGTTACTGGCTAGCCAATCAACGCCGAGTCCTTCCACAGGCGACCAATAAATTACAAGGAAAACCACGACAGCATGACAACCGGATTTCTTTTTTGTGGGGGGGGGGGGAGGGTGAGGGGAGGAGAGTACCCGGAAATGTGTGGAAACATCTTTGGAAAGAAGACATGTCGGGCAATTGGAACTATCAGCTAAACGACGTCAACAGCGTAAAGGAAATGAAAACAAAATTGTGATGAGTTTAATTTTCAACGATGAATTATAATCCACGATGCGTCAGTGTTTACGAGCAAGATTTTCTTTTTTTAACAAACTGGTAAATTTACGTCAGTAGTTAAAGTAGTTAAAGATCATATATAATTAGGTATTTCTTGTTAATATTTACGGTATATAGAGTCTTAAGTAACCTCAGGTAGACGTAACAAGTGGAGGTTAATGGTAATTGGGTTATGATTAATAAATACTGTCCTTGTCAGTGAGACCCGTGTGTGTGTGTGTGTGGAATCAACCCGGATGGAAACCAAATGGACGACGACTAAGAAGTATGATTATATTTCCCAGTATGAACAAGAGACTTATATGCCCATTGGGAGAAACAATTTTCTTCCTCCCTGTGGATATATTAATGCGTTTCCCAGGATGAAAGGAAACTTGTCAGTTCATGTGGCAGGTAATTTGTTTAATTTGGATTTTATTAACCTGAGCGTAACAGGGAAAGGTGTGTGTTAGGTCAGGGTTGCCAGAAACGGAGACAAAAATTATTAAATTCTTTATTATTGGCCATTTAGACAAATTATATTGAAATAAAAATAAGATATTACGTATTTCGTTCCTCTAAGTGTGTTTCATTGGCCAGTTGTTAATTACTTACCTGACCCATACCTGTTTCTCATAGGTAATATACACCTGAAGAAGGTCTCTCCCCCTCCTCCTCCTCCTCCGCCTCCTCCTCTTCCTCCTCCCTTCTTTCTCTCACCTAAGGTCTTCCTTCACCCCTCCCCTTTCCCCCCTTTCTCCCCCTCTTTTCACCCCAGTCACTCCCCCACCCCCCAGGACTAGATCCGTGTCAGTCATCAACTATTCATATGGAGTCAGTACCACCTCTGGAACTATCCTTTACAAGCAACTAGTTTCACCTTTAGAACTATCCACTAACAGCAACAACAACAACCAGTACTATCCGTCGGAGTATCCAACCATCCAACCATCAACCACCACTACCACCCCTCATCCTACTATCAACCATCATCACTACCACCCATTCTCCCATCAATAACCACCATCCATTCTACCATCAACCCATATATCACCACCATTCGTTCTCTTCAGATTAACATCCACCCACCCACCCACCCCATTCCCCACCATCATTCATCGACTTCCACGTTGCCAGGTGAATAAACAAACACCTCATTCATTACACACTCATCAACATTCACCCATTCTATATTTATCATCATAAGAAACAAATTCACCAGAGTCTCATCACTATGTCACTGTGCTACGTTAATAAGCCATAATTTATGTAGATTACTCTTAATACCTGTCATTATATGCCTAATTTAAAGCCCCGCCGCCAAAATACTCGATGCTCCACACATACTTACCTGGGTGGGGGAGGAGGGGGGGGGGTTACCTGTGTTCGTGATTAATTTTTTTCTGTTGGTACGTGAAGGTGTGGGGGGGGGCATTGTCAAGTGTTGTACGTGATGTGTGGTGGTGGGGTAGTCTGTCTCTGTTTATATTTTGTGTGTGTGTGTGTGTGTGTGTGTGTGTGTGTGTGTGTGTGTGTGTGTCACCAAACAAACGTCACATGAACACCCAATCAAAGCTGATACGAGAACCTGATATAAAGAAAATGATTAATCTTAACAGTCTGCCAGTAATTGAAAGGATATCCTCCCCTCCTCTCTCCCCTCTCTCCTCTCCCCTCCCCTCTTCCCCCCCACGACGGATTAACCTGGGGCATTGAAGTATCGTTGAGCATTGACTTATATGCAAGCTTCCCCCCACAAAATTCTTCTTCCGGTATTAACCTCAGACAGACAGACAGATAGACAGATAGACACAGACAGACACGTAGACAGGATAAAAAATTATATTAAATCTTCGTCCTTTTGATCTTTAATATATACTCTATATACACACTGGGTTACGGTGAAAGGAAATTGACTGACTGACTGACTGACTGACACAAAGATCAACCATTCCTTTTGCCTTTAGAGTTGGTCAGTTGAATGCAGTTGGGACATGTTCTTAAACCTTATTTGTTCGTTTCAGGTTTTGTGCTTGATGTAGTCGTAGGATCGCTTGTGCTTGTAAGATTCATATATTAGGCAGTGCTAGTTTTAATTTTAACATTTCTTGTGCCTGTAGAATTGTTGTAGATGATGATTAGTTGTAGTTTCATATTATACCTGTGCTTGTAGAATTGTTGTAGATGATGATTAGTTGTAGTTTCATATTATACCTGTGCTTGTAGAATTGTTGTAGATGATGATAGTTGTAGTCTAACATTAGTTATACTTGAAGAATTGTAGGGAATACTAGTTGCATCCGGCTGTTACGTATCACATGTAGAATCATTTTAACAAGTGGCCTTACCGAGTGTGATGCAAGGAAACTGTTTAATGCACTTGACAAAAATTAAGGGAGTCGGTATTTAAAGAATGGTGCTTCAGTGCTTCTTCCATTATATTGTTTCTCCCATGGTAGTGTTCCTTACTATGGTAGTGCTTGTCCCATGGTAGAACTCCTCACCATGGTAGTACTCCTCACCATGGTATTGATCCTGTACGTGGCAGTCATGTTTCTCCTATGGTAGAACAGCACTACCATGAGAGATCGCATGTACCATCTCCTCCCATGGTATTTGCCTCACATGACATCGACTGCTTGAGCGAAAGTAAGTGTATCTCTGTTTACTTTCATATGTAAATCACTTTTATTTTCCTCGTTTTGTATGTCAGCCTCGTGATTTATCTGCGTCAGGACTCAGGAGAAAGGTGATAGTGCGTGTTGACGTCTTGGCCACAGTGGGAAGTGGTGCTGACGTCTTTGGCCACAGTAGGGAGTAGTGTTGACGTCTTGGCCACAGTGGGGAGTGGTGCTGACGTCTTTGGCCACAGTGGGGAGTGGTGCTGACTTCTTTGGCCACAGTGGGGAGTGGTGCTGACGTCTTTGGCCACAGTAGGGAGTGGTGCTGACTTCTTTGGCCACAGTGGGGAGTGGTGCTGACTTCTTTGGCCACAGTGGGGAGTAGTGTTGACGTCTTGGCCACAGTGGGGAGTGGTGCTGACGTCTTTGGCCACAGTAGGAAAGTGCTGACGTCATTGGCCACAGTGGGGAGTAATGCTGACGTCCTGACCTAATACTGTACCTGTTTGTCTTTGGCGGATTTCTTATTTTTGTGATTATTTTTATGAATTTATTTTGTACATTATATATATTTTGTAAGAATTTTTTTTAATTGTAACTTATTTTTTCTTTAGTTTATTCCAGTTGATTAATTACTTATATGTTATCAAGTTTATTTTTATGTCATATGATGTTTTGTATTAATTTCTAAATATATACATTTATTTTTTTTAATCCATTCACGTAGTTATTCACTTTATACAGTATATATATTCACTTAAACACTAATAGAAGTTTATATCGATTTATATATTTCTCTATTTATATTAATTTACCTATTTAATTATCACTTAATTTTCGTGGGAATTCGTCGGTGCGTGTTGACAATGGCGTGCTTAAACACAGACACACACACACACACTCACACACACGAAATCTTCAAACACTAAGTCCTGGGTGAAGACGAGCAATAAAACAGTTTTATTTAGCGAGTTTGAGTTTGAGAAAAAAAACAACACCAAGAGTTGTCATTATCTGGTGAAGACTATATACTTAATGTAGCCCCTGTGAGCAAGGCCACAACCGGTTTTAAAAAAGATCCAGAAATATAACGAAAATATCCAACTTTGACTATATATATATTATCGTTATTTTCTCTTTGTTTTCGTGTATTTTCGTGTTTTTTTTTTTCCCCGTTGTGTTTGGTTCAGTGAATAAATCTACCAAGTAAATGTTCACCGTCGTGGTTTGATGCGTCAGTGACTTGTACTTAATATGATAAATTGAGTGTGTGTGTGTGTGTGTGTGTGTGTGTGTGTGTGTGTGTGGGTGGGTGGAGTTAATCACTCTTATTACTCTTCATAATTAGAAGCTAAATTAGACTACAGCTGTGGGTAAAACAGAGCGTGACGGTTTTATTTGTGAGAGAACTAGTAGTGGTAACTGTCTGTCTGTCTGTAGTTCCGTTGTTTTGTTAGTTCGTTAGTTAGTTAATTTATTTGTTTGTATGTTTGTTAGTTGTGGTTTGGTCATTTAATCAGTCAGCCCATGTGTTAGTCAGTCAATCAGTCAGCCCATGTGTTAGTCAGTCAATCAGTCAGCCCATGTGTTAGTCAGTCAATCAGTCAGCCCATGTGTTAGTCAGTCAATCAGTCAGCCCATGTGTTAGTCAGTCAATCAGTCAGCCCATGTGTTAGTCAGTCAATCAGTCAGCCCATGTGTTAGTCAGTCAATCAGTCAGCCCATGTGTTAGTCAGTCAATTAGTCAGCCCATGTGTTAGTCAGTCAATCAGTCAGCCCATGTGTTAGTCAGTCAATCAGTCAGCCCATGTGTTAGTCAGTCAATCAGTCAGTCCGTTAATCAGACATTCAGTCAATTAATCATTCCGTCTGTGGTTTCATTCTGTCTCCGTCACTCATTCATTCAATCAGTCAGTCTGTCAGTTTGTCAGCCATTCAACCACTTAGCCACTCCGTCAATTAGTCAGTCATTCAACCACTCAGTCAGTCCGTCACTCAGTCATTCAGCTACTCAGTCCATCAGTTACTCAGATACTCAGTTACTCAGCCACTCAGTCCGTCAGTTAGTCAGTCACTCAGCTCTATACATCACCAACCACTGACTGACCAACTCACTCACTCACTGACAGAGACAAATTCTTATGGTATTTCCTGGGGCCCTTTACTCACGCACTCACGCATGCTTTCTCGGTCATCATGGAGTATAGACCCATACCCAGTATCCTCAAGTGAGTTCATACAAACTTCAAAGGCCATCCCGTGATCGTGTACGTTGAGGGTGGAGGAGGTGGTTGTGGTAGAGGTATGTGGTGGAGGTTGTGGTGGAGGTGTGTGGTGGAGGTTGTGGTGGAGGTGTGTGGTGGAGGTATGTGGTGGAGGTGTTTGGTAGAGGTTGTGGTTGTGGTGGATGAGGAGCAAAAAAAAACAGTTGTGTGGAGAATATGGCGAGTGTGGTGAGTGGTGTGTGTGTGTGTGGATGGTTAACTGTGGTAATTTCCTCTCAGTTGTGGATAATGACGTTGTTTACTTAGTAGCACACAAGGAGGTGTCTGTACTACCCTGGTGCCTGGTCCCACACACCTTTTATTTCCCCAACACTAAGATGTTCTAAAAACTTCTTGCGTTTATGATATTTCCCCACTTGCTTCACCCCTGCTAACTGGTCACGTAGATATGACGTAGGTTAAGTTCATGTGACGTAGGTTAAGTTCATGTGACGTAGGTTAAGCTCATATGACGTAGGTTAAGCCCATATGACGTAGGTTAAGTTCATGTGACGTAGGTTAAGTTCATGTGACGTAGGTTAAGTTCATGTGACGTAGGTTAAGTTCATGTGACGTAGGTTAAGCTCATATGACGTAGGTTAAGCTCATGTGACGTAGGCTAGATTATTACACCAATAGTTAAATCTGACCTTCAACCGTAATTG
>CAUDMG010002504.1:2685000-2712500 GCA_958450375.1 Homarus gammarus
TGTGTGGGTGTGTTTGAGGGTGTGTGTGTGTGTGTGTGTGTGTGTGTGTTTGAGTGTGTGTGTGTGTGTGTGTGTATTTGAGTGTGTGGGTGTGTGTGTGTGTGTTTGAGTGTGTGGGTGTGTGTGTGTGTGTGCGTGTTTCTGAGAGGTAGAGACACGGGTACATATGTAAACACTAGCATACACACATATCCAGCTCTCTCTCTCTCTCTCTCTCTCTCTCTCTCTCTCTCTCTCTCTCTCTCTCTCTCTCTCACACACACACACACACACACACACACACACACACACAACAAACACCACATAAAACACTGAGAAATTCTAAATTCAAAACTCACGTACCCCCAACCTGCCCCAACCTAGCCCCAGCCTGCCCCAACCTGCCTCAACCTAGCCCCATCCACCCCAACCTACCCCCAACCTACCCCCAACCTGCCCCAACCTACCCCCATCCACCCCAACCTACCCCCAACCACCCCAACCTACCCCCAACCTGCCCCAACCTGCCCCCAATCCGCATCACCTGAAGATCAGACACCCCGGCTTATTTCACCTGATGATCAAACAACTTTGGGCTATCTGGGGGTTAAGTGAGATTAGGCTATTAGATTAAATTCAGTTAGGTTAGGTTAGGTTACGTTAGATTTCGTTAGGTTACGTTAGGTTAGGTAAGATTAGCGTTTAAATCACCAGGTATAACATTATTCTCTCTACGTTATGAGTGTGTTAATAACTATAACTCTACCTTAAACTATACATACAACTATACATACTGTAGATAGATAGCCTCTTCTTGCTGGGATATACAGTACGAGTATATCTGTACCTGGTCTAATTATGGTATATATTGTTGATTATATTCTTATACATGATTATTATACGTATATATAGGCAAGTAAATCACTGTAGGTGCGCGTGATCTAGGTATATGCTGATAACCACAAGGAAAGAAGAAAACACGAAGTTCCCAAGCGCTTTCGTGTAATTCACATCTTTCCTTGTGGTTATCAGCATATACCTAGATCACGCGCACCTACAGTGATTTACTTGCATTTATATACATATATATATATGACTCGAGACTTAACAACCATTGACCTAATTAGTGAGATATGACGTCAGATAGTTGATGTAAGTTTCTTTCTCAGACCATCGGTACAACGTCATACACTGATTCCACTGAAATTCTTCCCTGAGTAAACACTTTCTGTTTTATCCTCGTCCCCGAAGCAGTGATGACGCGTGTGATGGCCTTTTGAGTCATTGTGTAGTCGTGACTCTTGATTCAGTGTGGGTCTCTCTCTCTCTCTCTCTCTCTCTCTCTCTCTCTCTCTCTCTCTCTCTCTCTCTCTCTCTCTCTTATCTGTCTCTGGTTACGAGAGATTATAGGTGAAAATCTGACGCCATCTTGGTTGTTATCTCTGTGGCTTTATATTAGCCATTTGAGGACGAAAGTTTTAATGAAGCTGTAACTCTTTAAAAAGCGGTGGTTTAAAATATTATATACTCAAGCGTTTAAAACCACCTCCATAAACCATTTAGATATATCCTCTTTTAGGTCGATGTTAAACCCCTCTTAAATAAAAAAATAATAATAATAATAATTCATGTTCCTCGTGTGGGTTAATTCTTATTAAAACGACACTATTAAACCAACATTCCCAAAACACTTGAAGTAAACCAGCTAGACGTTTCCTCTCATCCTAAACAAGACACAATTCCACAAGAGTTTTAAAGGTTTCTTAATACACTTGTGACAACCCTCCCAACCCCACCACCCCCACCATCACCCCCACCATCACCCCCACCACATATTGACCACCACCATCACCCCTAACCAACACCACCCCCACCACTACCCCCACCTCTACCCCCACCACTACCCCCACCTCTACCCCCACCACTACCCCCACCTCTACCCCCACCTCCACCACTACCCCCACCTCTACCCCCACCTCCCCCACCTCTACCCCCACCTCCACCCCCACCACTACCCCCACCTCCCCCACCACTACCCCCACCTCCTCCACCATCACCCTCCCCGTGGTAAATAATATAACGATTAGATCTGAAGGCTTAACCACCTGCAGTAGCGTTTATCGTGAGTGATTGGCAGTTAATCCAGGTTGGGGTAGGGCAGGTGGGCAGGAATGGGCAGGGTAGGGTAAGTGGGCGAGGTAGGGTAGGTCCTCATCCGCCCATGGTACTCTTCTCCCACCCATAGTCCTCTACCACCCATGGTCATCATTCACCCATGGTCCAAACGACGCCATATAAAAAGAATTACAATACATAAACTAATTCCTATTCTGTCGCAGCTGTAAATACAAAACGTGTGTGTGTGTGTGTGTGTGTGTGTGTGTGTGTGTGTGTGTGTGTGTGTGTCGCTCGTCTTCTATGTACGTTTTCTTGTCATGTGTGTTCTGGTCCCGTAAACTGGTCCACACAAACACAGGAGCGTGTGTGTGTGTGACTGTGTGTGTCCAAGTCGTGTGCTGGACCGTACAACACGAGGGTCTACGCTTGACAACATGGACCACTTACCCTACAGAATTGCTATGACCACCACACCCCTCCCCATCCTTCCCCAACCCTCCCCAACCTTCCCCACCCCTCCCCATCCTTCCCCAACCCTCCCCAACCTTCCCCAACCCTCCCTTCAACACATTGCATACCCCTCCCCGTTTCTTCCCACCCCCTACCTCTCCTTCTCCCCCTTCCATCCATCTCTCAAAGAGCTCTCGGATATCTTGGTGTGAGGGGAGGGAAGAGGAGGGGAGGGGAGGGGAGGGGAGGGGAGGGGAGGGGAGGGGAGGGAGATCGCTGGGGAGAGTGAGAGAGGAGAGACGCTGAATAAGATGAATAAAAGATAAGAGCTTGAGAAAGATGGATAAATGGACAAGGAAGGACAGAGTGAGGAGGAGTGTAAGGGGAGAGGGGAGGTGACAGGCAAAAAGCAAGAGAGAAATGGGAAGGGGGAAAGAGTGAGTAAGAGATGGAGAGAAGGGGGTGAATAGACAAAGAGAGAGAGAGAGAGAGGGGGGGGGAATGGGGGGAGGATAAGAAGGTAAGTGAGAGAGAGAGAGAGGTGCTGAAAAAAAGAGAGATAAAATAGACAAAGGGAATACAGAGATAGAGTGAAAGATAAAATTGAGAGAAACTAGAGAGAGAGAGGGGGGGATGGGGGGGGGTGAGGGTTATCGGGGAGAGTAGAGTGAGGGAGAGCTGTCGGGGAGAGTAAAGTGAGTGGGGAGAGAGAGAGAGAGGGAGAGGTGAGGAGAAGTAGAAACAGATAATGAGGAAGGTCAAAGAGTATATAGAGTCACAGACGGGAGGTGTCATGGGGGCCTCTGGTCTATTGTCATGTCACCATTGTCTAGCCATGAGGGGGAGTCATCTGGCCTTGTGGGTAGGAGAGGGAGGGAGGGGGGTGGTGATCTTCTTGGGGGCTTGAAAGAGGGAGGAGGAGGAGGAGGAAGGGGGGGTGTCTTTATCCTAACCGGGAAGAGGTAGGTATATCCTGGACCGTGTGTGTGTGTGTGTGTGTGTGTGTGTGTGTTAAGGATAAAAAACTGAATCTCTCTCTCTCTCTCTCTCTCTCTCTCTCTCTCTCTCTCTCTCTCTCTCTCTCTCTCTCTCTCTCTCTCTCTCTCCTAACAATTATTTCCCCCTATCTTTTCCTTTTATATTTATATTTATCACTTTTGTTCTCATTCAATGTTTATTTTTTTTCCTCCTGTACACAGCCACCAAATTTCTGTCAACCGTGTCTGTCTGTCTGTCTGTCTCCCGTCGCTTACTATCAGTCGTTTGGTACACATGACCCTTATCACAGGCAACTGTATACCCACCACCTGTTCCTTGTTACCTGTCAATGTTCCCTGTAAACTGTCCCCTGTCACCTGTCACCTGTCCCCTGTCATCTGTCACCTGTTCCCTGTAAACTGTCCCCTGTCACCTGTTCCCTGTCATCTGTCACCTGTTCCCTGTCATCTGTCTCGCGTAATCTGTCAGTTTCTTCCTCTGTCCACGACTGTCACATGCCATCTGTTGTCCAGCGTTACTCACTTATTCTTGCCACTATTTTTTTTAGACAACAGTTATCGTCCACCTACGACCAGATCCCGTAGATTCTGCCACCCATCACCTACGACCAGATCCCGTAGATTCTGCCACCCATCACCTTCGACCAGATCCCGTAGATTCTGCCACCCATCACCTACGACCAGATCCCGTAGATTCTGCCACCCACCGCCTACGACCAGATCCCGTAGATTCTGCCACCCATCACCTACGACCACATCCCGTAGATTCTGCCACCCATCACCTACGACCAGATCCCGTAGATTCTGCCACCCACCGCCTACGACCAGATCCCGTAGATTCTGCCACCCATCACCTACGACCAGATCCCGTAGATTCTGCCACCCACCGCCTACGACCAGATCCCGTAGATTCTGCCACCCACCGCCTACGACCAGATCCCGTAGATTCTGCCACCCACCACCTACGCCCAGATCCCGTAGATTCTGCCACCCACCACCTACGACCAGATCCCGTAGATTCTGCCACCCACCACCTACGACCAGATCCCGTAGATTCTGCCACCCACCACCTACGACCAGATCCCGTAGATTCTGCCACCCACCACCTACGACCAGATCCCGTAGATTCTGCCACCCACCGCCTACGACCAGATCCCGTAGATTCTGCCACCCACCGCCTACGACCAGATCCCGTAGATTCTGCCACCCACCGCCTACGACCAGATCCCGTAGATTCTGCCACCTACCACCTACGACCAGATCCCGTAGATTCTGCCACCCACCGCCTACGACCAGATCCCGTAGATTCTGCCACCCATCACCTACGACCAGATCCCGTAGATTCTGCCACCCACCGCCTACGACCAGATCCCGTAGATTCTGCCACCCATCACCTACGACCACATCCCGTAGATTCTGCCACCCATCACCTACGACCAGATCCCGTAGATTCTGCCACCCACCGCCTACGACCAGATCCCGTAGATTCTGCCACCCATCACCTACGACCAGATCCCGTAGATTCTGCCACCCACCGCCTACGACCAGATCCCGTAGATTCTGCCACCCACCGCCTACGACCAGATCCCGTAGATTCTGCCACCCACCACCTACGACCAGATCCCGTAGATTCTGCCACCCACCACCTACGACCAGATCCCGTAGATTCTGCCACCCACCACCTACGACCAGATCCCGTAGATTCTGCCACCCACCACCTACGACCAGATCCCGTAGATTCTGCCACCCACCACCTACGACCAGATCCCGTAGATTCTGCCACCCACCGCCTACGACCAGATCCCGTAGATTCTGCCACCCACCGCCTACGACCAGATCCCGTAGATTCTGCCACCCACCGCCTACGACCAGATCCCGTAGATTCTGCCACCTACCACCTACGACCAGATCCCGTAGATTCTGCCACCCACCGCCTACGACCAGATCCCGTAGATTCTGCCACCCACCGCCTACGACCAGATCCCGTAGATTCTGCCACCCATCACCTACGACCAGATCCCGTAGATTCTGCCACCCATCACCTACGACCAGATCCCGTAGATTCTGTCACCCATCACCTACGACCAGACCCCGTAGATTCTGCCACCCACCACCTACGACCAGACCCCGTAGATTCTGCCACCCACCGCCTACGACCAGATCCCGTAGATTCTGCCACCCATCACCTACGACCAGATCCCGTAGATTCTGCCACCCATCACCTACGACCAGATCCCGTAGATTCTGCCACCCATCACCTACGACCAGATCCCGTAGATTCTGCCACCCATCACCTACGACCAGATCCCGTAGATTCTGCCACCCATCACCTACGACCAGCTCCCGTAGATTCTGCCACCCATCACCTACGACCAGATCCCGTTGTCACCTTAGTTTTCTGTCAGTCATCAATTATCTTTACGTTTTCCTCTCTCTTATTTATTCGTTTTCTTCTGTATTATCATTATCATTATTTATGTCCTTCAAAAATGATGCTTTTCCTCATCTCATTTGCATTATTTATTTATTTTTTCCTCTTATTAGTCAAGTTCTCTCTCTCTCTCTCTCTCTCTCTCTCTCTCTCCCTCTCTCTCTCTCTCTCTCTCTTAGAAATTGAGTTTTGTTGTTTTTGTTGACTAGGTATAACTACGGAGAGAGAGAGAGAGAGAGAGAGAGAGAGAGAGAGAGAGAGAGAAGATGAAGAAGAAGAAGAATCGTTTAAACAAATTGTTGGCAAGGTGGCAGCCAGGTTGGTGTAGGTCAGGGGAAGTCGGGACAAATATTTGAGATGCCGCCAAGACTTACTGCCTTCCTAGATACAGTATCTTGTCACACACACACACACACCTACCTGCATGGTACGATTTGGTTTGGCAACTTGGATCCGAATTATTCTCCCTGGGTCATAAGTCATTCCGTGTCCTTTTAATTGGGGGAAAGAAAATAAGGATTAGCGAGAGTTTAATGCTATTTACGAGATGTTTGAACCAGGTTAATTATAAACACAGTCACTGCGAGTTCTTTTACCTACTCCTTTACATAATCAGTCGGTCAGGATTTTACCATCACTCCAGATTTTGCTTTAGTGGTTAAGACTGACGTGACATATACACCATTATCCTTCCTCTATATAGTTCAGACGCTCCACCTTAACCTGTTATCTCTCCTGTTCCTGTCTTTTGAGGTGATAAAGTGAAATACATATAACTATACATACATACATACATACATACATACATGCATACATACATACATAATTGGCCTGGAAAAAACTGAGTAATTTTTCGTTTGATTTGTTTGTTTAATTGAATATTCTGTTTCTCACTAGCCAGCAATGATGTGTGTGTGTGTGTGTGTGTGTGTGTGTGGTCTCTCTAACAGGTATTATTGTCCTTATAAATCTTCCTCCTCTCCGCCATACTGACACCCCTCTCAACCCACACACCCCTCTCAACCCACACATTCCTTTCACCCACACACCCCTCTCAACCCACACACCCCTCTCAACCCACACACCCCTCTCACCCACAAACCCCTCTCACCCACACATTCCCTCAGTATATCATTTCACTTACTATTAATCATCATCTCTTCGTCTCATTCACTTTTATCACACACACACGGTCATCATCATCATCATCATCATCATCCTCTCCCCAGCTGCCCAAACTGACGCATTGTAACAGTAAACACACACACCAGTCACGAGAGAGTCTTATTTACATAGACTTTAACACCACGTAAGCAACAAGTGATGTCAGCGTTACCAAAGCCTTCAGCAAGCCTCATTGTTACTCACTGCTGCTGCTGCTTCATCAATATTGCTACCGTCTTCTGCCACCTGAATCACGCAGTAGTTAACTTCCCCATGATCACTAGACGGAGTAATTGGAGGTAATGGTGACAGTGACATGAGGATGATGACTCTCCTGATCACCATACTCATGATAGTTAATGGTGTAATATCTCTGCCGTAGAGGATCACCAGTACAGGCAAAGTCTTAACACCAAACTCTCAACAGTCCGGATGTGTCCCTAGGTGGAAGTAATTAGCATAAGAAGAAATATTTGCTGTGGAAATGTGAATATCAGTGGCGGCCAAGTGTCTTCAACAGCTGTCAGTGGTGGCGGCCAAGTGTCTTCAATAGCCGTCAGGTGGTGGCCAAGTGTCTTCAACAGCCGTCAGTGGTGGTGGCCAAGTGTCTTCAACAGCTGTCAGTGGTGGCGGCCAAGTGTCTTCAACAGCCGTCAGTGGTGGTGGCCAAGTGTCTTCAACAGCTGTCAGTGGTGGTGGCCAAGTGTCTTCAACAGCTGTCAGTGGTGGCGGCCAAGTGTCTTCAACAGCCGTCAGTGGTGGTGGCCAAGTGTCTTCAACAGCCGTCAGTGGTGGCGGCCAAGTGTCTTCAACAGCCGTCAGTGGTGGTGGCCAAGTGTCTTCAACAGCCGTCAGTGGTGGTGGCCAAGTGTCTTCAACAGCCGTCAGTGGTGGTGGCCAAGTGTCTTCAACAGCCGTCAGTGGTGGCGGCCAAGTGTCTTCAACAGCCGTCAGTGGTGGCGGCCAAGTGTCTTCAACAGCCGTCAGTGGTGGCGGCCAAGTGTCTTCAACAGCCGTCAGTGGTGGCGGCCAAGTGTCTTCAACAGCCGTCAGTGGTGGCGGCCAAGTGTCTTCAACAGCCGTCAGTGGTGGCGGCCAAGTGTCTTCAACAGCCGTCAGTGGTGGTGGCCAAGTGTCTTCAACAGCCGTCAGTGGTGGCGGCCAAGTGTCTTCAACAGCTGTCAGTTGTGGCCGCCAGGTGTGAGGAAATATCAACAATATGTCTCACTGACGCCCACATCAGTTAGTGTCACCTGGGAGAGCCTTTATTAAGCGCACCTGTACAACCCTTTATGTTTACGTCCCCGTGAGCGTGTTTACCAACGCCTCAAAGATCTCGACAACGACAAACACTGTCCTGGCAACTGGTGATGTGAGAATGTTTATCAATATCTCACTTTCGCTGCGACACGGAAGAAGGTTTGACAAAATGGCGTGAAAAATGAGGTGATACTCAACAGAACCTCATAAGGCGCCAACACTACACTGAGGGTCTCTGAGGATCCGGACACATAACGTAAACACTTGTTGTTTCTCTCAGGATTATCAAGTTGTTTATTGTGTTTTTTATCATCTGTTTTATTATTTTTATTTATTTTATTATTTCTACTTCCCGAAACAGGAACTTAATAATAATAATAATAATAATAATAATTTTAGCTTAAGTAATAACTAACCAACAGAATCATTTTAATTAACTCATTGACACACACACACACACACACACACACACACGAGCTGGCAACTACAGTCAGGTCAACCGCCGCGAGCGTCGTTGCCATATGTGAGGCTTGGCAAATTGTGCCTGAAACGTGTCATATTGAGGGATATCAACTCTTTCATCACCTTCGTTCACAAAGACGCGGAGGAGGTGTTGCCCTCTTCTGTCAAGATGACCTACGCCCGTCACGCCTGGATGTTCAAGTCCCAGCAGATGTGGAAGCATTATGGGTACGTGTCGTGCTACGGGCCCACCCGCGCAACACTGCTTCCATCATAATCTGTGTGGCATACCATCCGCCTCGATCACCCACCAGAGACACTCTTATCAATCATCTCATCACCACCTCAGACCACCTCAGAGTTAGGTACCCATGTGCCAAGTTAGTATTATGTGGGGATTTAAATGAAATTGACACCACTGATATCCAGGACCAGCTATCACTATCACAAGTTGTGACCTTCCCCACACACGGTCAAAATACCCTGGACCTTATCTTAACTGACTTAGCGGACCAGTACCAACCACCTCAACCAATGCCTCCTATCGGGTGTAGCACACACTTATCAGTGCTCTGGTCCCCGGCTGCCACTCCCACTCAAGTACAGAGACCCTACATCAAGACCTACAGGCCGATTACTGACTCTGCAGTGCGCCTATTCGGGCAGTGGATAGTTCACCATCCCTGGACTGAAGTACTTAGCGTGGATGACGTGGAAACCAAATGGATAAATTATACCAACACCACCACGCAAGCTCACCACCACTTCTTCCCCGAGAAGTCCGTCAGGTCTCACCCAGCTGACTTGCCCTGGATCACACCTCGGATCAAAAGACTTATGCAACAGAGAGACAGAGCCTTTCATCTCAATGACCACATCCGCTACAGGTCCCTTCGTAACCGAGTCATCCGCGAAATACGCACTGCAAAGAAGTCCCACTACCCAACCAAATTACAACACCTGAAGCAGACCAACATCAGTCAATGGTATGGTAAGCTTAAAGAACTCTGTGGACTAAACAATAAGACACACCCCCTCCCCTTCCTTAGCCATCTCACTAGTGTTGACGCAGCTGAGCAAACAAATAACCATTTCGCTACTATATGCCAGACGCTCCCACGGCTTGACACAACAACTCTCCCTGCTTACCTACCAGCCCCCCTTCCCACTGACTTAGTAGAAGAATTTGAAGTAGCAAAACGCCTGGACAAACTAAAATTAAAACGCTCTACCACCCCCATTGACTTACCAATGAAACTCTTCAAGGAGTTCTCCCCGGAGCTTGCTAAACCCCTCTGCTCCATCATCAATGCTTCTCTCAGTCAAGCCAGATGCCCAGCTGACTGGAAGACCTCTTATGTATCACCAGTGCCCAAGTCAACCAGCCCACAATCCTTAAATCAGCTACGACCTATTGCAATCACCCCAATACCCAGCCTAATCTGTGAAAGTTTTGTGTTCGACTGGGCTTATGCTGATATTGCAGGAGTCGTAGACCCTCAGCAATTTGGCAACATGAAAACTTCCTCCACCACTCACTGTCTTGTCAGCTTTCTCGATTACATATACCGCCATCTCGAGAAACGAAAAACGTCTGTAGCTGTCGCCTTCATTGATTTCACTAAAGCGTTCGACCTAGTCGACCACAATATAATCATCAACAAAGCTATTGACCTCGGGCTTCGAAGAAGCCTCATACCATGGCTTACAGACTTCCTCAGTGACCGACGCCAAGCTGTACGCTTCCGAGGGGCTGTCTCCACCTTTCAGTCACTCACCTGTGGCGTCCCCCAAGGCACCAAGATGGGACCACTCTGCTTCCTTATGCTCATCAATGATGCCCTAAGAGAAACCCCTGCTCGCTGGAAATATGTCGACGACTCCACCATTGGGATCAGCGTCAACAATTCTGCTCCCAACTATACCGCCCTTCAGGATTTATTGAACAGTCTCCAAAACTGGGCCACCAACAACCATGTCACCATCAACCATACCAAGACCATGGTTATGCACATCAACCTCTCCGACATTGTCCCACCTCCTTCCATTACTCTAGGTCCGAACACACTCCAGGTTGTAGATTCCACGAAGCTCCTCGGCGTCACCATAGACAACAAACTAAATTGGAAACCACACGTCAATGAAGTTGTCAAATCCTCCAGTTTCCGTCTCCACCTCCTCCGCCGACTCAAGTCCCTCGGAGTTCCTGCACACGAGCTCCTCAGTGTTTACACAACATTCATACTTCCCAAGCTCACCTATGCCTCCCCCACCTGGTCTTCCTCCCTAAATGCCACACAACGTAAACACCTAGAAAAAGTACAAAAGAGGGCATGCAAGATTATTCTCTCCCCCTCCTACTCCACATATCAAGAAGCGCTCAACACACTGACCCTTTCGACTCTCACTGACCATCACCACGACCTCATCTGCAAATTTGGTAAGAAGCTTCTACACCATCCCCGACACCGGCTCCTACTACCACCTGAGATCCCTTGTCCGAGAATTGCTGTTCGACACCACAACCGCATCCAGCCCATACGTGCACGAACTGATCGCTATAAGAACAGCCCAGTCCCAACCATTGTAAAAATTATCAACAACTTGTAATACTGTAACACTGTCACTATGTTGAAATGAACTGTAGTTTGAGCTTTTCCCCATCTAAGTTATTATATGTCTTATTTGTGTCACTTATGTTACTTGTATATTATTTGTAATTCGTAACCCATTCCCCAAATATGTAACTGTATATTTTCAGCCTTCTGGCTGCCAAGCTCCTTCAATAAACCGTTAATTATTATTATTATTATTATTATTATTACTTTACCAGCCTCTGTCTTACGCCTTTCTTTACCCTCTCGTCTTTACTCCCTCCTCTCCCCCCCACCCCAACTACCCTCTCATACGCCTGTCTTACCCATCACCTCCCCTTCCACACTCGCGTACACGCTTGGATTACTCCCTTCCCCCCTCCCTCCCCCTCCCTCCCCTCTCTCCTTCCCACCACCCTCCTCCTCCTCCTCCTCTTTTTCTTCCTCAATGATGGTGATTCGAAAACGGTATTGTTAGGGGGAGGGTTGAGACACAGAACTAATCTTACCTCAGTATCACGGCTGATTGTCCCCACTGGCAGAATGTACACAAAAGACGTATTGTTGTTGAATTATTGTAAAGGCTGCAGTGTGTGTGTGTGTGTGTGTGTGTGTGTGTGTGTGTGTGTTTTTCTATTTTTTTCCGAGGATGAGATGTGTTTTTTTTTTTTTTTTAATTTGGGAATTTTTTTTTTTTTTTTTTTTTTTTTGGAGGATGAGGAATGTTTATTTATTTAGTATGTGTTTTTTTTTCCATGTATAATGTTAGGTTTTGTTTTTAGGGGTTTTGTGGGTGTGGATTTTTTTTAATATAATCATTGAAGTGTGATTTATTTATTTTATTTATTTTTTATGTTAATCGGTTTCGAGTTTTTTTTTATGTAAACTTTTGTCTTTGATGTTGTTTATGTTTTGTTTTTGTTTTAATGAGAAAAATATTTTATTTATTTATTTTTTGTTGTCGAATATTTGTAGCATTTTTTTTCTTTTGATTTAGCAAATATGTTCACTGATAAAAGCATAGTAATAATTCCTCTACTGTTCCTACTGTGGAAATGAAGTTTGTTAATGAATGATGCACACACACACACACACACACACACACACACACACACACACACACACACACACTTACTGCACCACCCTCGCCATCGCCGCCACCTGCCACCTGCAGCCCCCCGCCCGCCTCGCCCAGTCCGCCACAACAGCAAAATTCAGCCCATAAGAGCCCGCACCGATAGATATAAGAACAGCACCATCCCATCTATTGTTAAAATAATAAACAACTCCTGATTTATGTACTGTACAGCCCTGTAAATGTATTCAATGCATATTATATCATTATGTCTAAATCAAATGTAATTCTGTATATTTTCAGCCACCAGCTGCAACTCTATTAATAAACCGTTTATTATTATTATTACACACACACTGCGGCTCATTACCCCATCTGCCAACCTGCGGCTCATCACCTCATCTGCCAACCTGCGGCTCATTACCCCATCTGCCAACCTGTGACTTATTACCCCATCAGCCAAGGAAAGCAGGACCCTGACCCCGTGACCTTGAACTGTGAGCTCTTTAGACCAAACGCAAGAGTCACTTCCTGGCAATAGCTCTTCACAAATCAGACCAAAGAATTTTGAACCCGATAAAAAATAAAAGTTTGAAGTCAGTGGTCAAGTTGTGAGTCAGGTGAGGCAGGTATAGTTCCCTTACTGAGAACCAGTTAGTAAGTTTTGACCTGGATTTTCCTTAATTTTGTCTTGACCTTTGACCTCTAATTGACCAGGTCAGATGGGTGTGAATGACGAAGGGAAAGAATGAAACAAGGAGGACACGATTTAATCAGTGCAGTGGTGTACATAACGTTACACACACACACACACACACACACACACACAGAGTAATGCACATAAAAGTATACACAGTAGTACACAAGGTTATACACAAAGGAAAATATGTACACACAGCACACTCAACAATACACACACACACACACACACACACACACACAATAGTACGCCAGGCAAAAGCTCAGTTCACATCCCTGTATGTCCGGCACAGTGCTCAAGATGGCCTGGTTACAGTAAACAAAAGCTGACGCAGGAGGAGGCGTCGACGAGGGGGCTACCAGCGTATTGTAGCCGAGGTATTGAGGAGCTGAGTGACCCCCGAGCCATGCCCTTTACAGTCCCTGGACCCCACCCAAGGCAGCTGTAAGACACACTAGGGGGATTATGGTGTATAGCAAATCTAGAAGAGCAGGCTGGGGGGTGTGTAAGGGGAGACGACGATCAAAAGGTTTTATGTAGATGGGGCCGACTCGCGCGTCCATTGATGGTGACCGGCCAGTGTGAGGGGAGGAAAAAATGTGAGGGGGGGGGGGGGTAGATGGATGGATGGATAGATGCAGGAGGCTAGCTTATGTGTCCTAAGTTGACTAGAGGCGATTTGCATTGTGTTGCATTTTCTCCTTCGATGTGAATATTGTAATGAGGGGGGTAGGAGGGGTGAGGTAATGCATTCTCTTGCAAACCAGGATATGTGATTTTTTTTATGGATATTGATAATGTTGTAATGAGAATGCAACATCAGTAATGCAATAATTTTTTTTTTTTGCGTTTTCCTATCATGTAATTGTTGTAAAGAGGTTAGGTTAGGTTAGGTTAGTTTAGGTTGTATTGTAATATAATATCTTACAGCGAAGATATTAAGAATTTTCCTGTAATTAGAATGTCATATTAATATTCCAATGCAAACAAAACCTTTTTCTATAACTTGAATATAATATTACAGTGAAGAGATGCTATATTACATGTACTTCACTGTACCAGGAATATTACAGTGAGGATAATATGCTTTTTGATGCATTTATGCAAGGATATGTTATGCTACGTTATCCTTCTACGAGAGTACTTTAGTAACGTTCTATCATCTCGGTCAGAGTGGTAAAGGTCTTGTACCATGGATGGATCTGAACAAAGGTGCAACACGTTACTACCAACAGAAAATTGCACGACAGAGAAATGCAATATTAGTAACTTAGGTGTGTGTGTGTGTGTGTGTGTGTGTGTGTGTGTGTGTGTGTTTAGTTACCTTAGTTACTGACATACCTTGAATTGCTGGGGCGCCCTGTTACCCAGCAGCGTCACGTCACAAAGTCAATACTCCACCTCCCCCCCCCCTCCTTACCCCCTTCCCTCCCTCTCCCTGCGTGTATTGATGCTAGGGCCTACTAGTGTACCCCATTTATTCACACTCTCTCGCCACCCATTCACTAGCACATGGCAACTCGCCTCAAGGTATGTTTACATTGGTGACGTCACAGTGGCTTAGGTTCATTGAGAATTTAATAGTATTTGGCTTTAAATCTTGAAGGGATTAGGTGTATATGTAGGGACGGAGGCACATACATACATACATACATACATACATACATACATACGATATAGGTGTTTTCATATACACACAAATACTATAATTATTACTACCACCAGCAATGAACACAGTCAGTAATACACACACATTTCTGACCAAACGCGCGAGAATAAACACACACACACACACACACACACACACACACACACACACACACACACACACCAAAGCCATTTCCTACCCAGCCTTTCGAGTTTTTTGCCCCTTCCCTCCCTCCCTCCCTTTCTCCCTTCCCTCCTTCCCTCCCTCCCTTTCTCCCTTCCCTCCCTCCCTCCTCACTGGGGAAGTAAGAAAAGGTCCTTCCCACCAGTAAGCACCAAGTCTCTCTCTGCCTACCCTCCCCCCTACTGCTTCTAACATTCTTAAAACTAGTCTTCAGTTTTTTCTAATATTTTCAGTTCCGTCTTCCGTTCTCCTCAGACGTCTCACGCAGGTCATTCAGTACAGCTTGGACACACACACACACACACACACACACACACACACACATGAGAAGGGTCTTTGGGGACGTTGGGGTATAAGGAAGGAAGGAGTCTACAGCCAACACGTGGTTCATGATCAGCTGTGTTTACGTCCGTGATAAACAATAACAAATACACGTGGTTCATGATCAGCTGTGTTTACATCTGTGATAAACAATAACAATTACACGTGGTTCATGGTCAGCTGTGTTTACGTGGTGATGTTATTGCCTCCGGTCACTGGGAACCGCAGGGATAGGTCATTCATTACAGACAGACAGACAGACAGAGGCAAGGGGGGGGGGGGGGAGGTAGAGGTCTTTGGGAACGTTGAGGTACGAGTACACAGTCAACACGTCGTTTGTTGTCAGATGATGTTTGTTTATGTTTGGATATGCTAGGGGGGGGATGGGGGGTTAATGTTTTGGTTTTAAATCACATTTCTCAAAAGTTGGTATGTTAAGACTCCTTGTTGTGATGGTGTGACTCTCTCTCTCTCTCTCTCTCTCTCTCTCTCTCTCTCTCTCTCTCTCTCTCTCTCTCTCTCTCTCTCTCTCTCTCTCTCCCCCCGACCTATCTGGTGGGGCGATGTTCACACTGGCCCTGTGAAAACAACACTTGATTTTTCGACCAATTTTTTTCTCCACGAGTGATAAGGAGCCACCACCTGAGACTATATCACCTGTGGCTCTCACGCCTTCGTTACCACCTTGACCTAATTCCTCTTGGGACCGAGGAGTGACTGGAGTGTGACTGAATAAAGACAAGTGTGAAGAATTGTGACCGAATAGTGGCTGTATTGTATCTGAATAGTGGTTGGATAATGATAGCATCCTGGCCGAATAGTGACCAAACAGTGACTGGATAATTAGTACACAGTGATCGAACAGTGACTTAAGATGGACCTTAACACACGAACAGACACACTGAGCCAATGAGACAAACTACCCACAGTGGACGGTATTGAGAATATGACCCCTATTGAGAGGTTAGAGTCATGCAGTGTTGACCTCGTACTGAGCCTTTATGTCCTGTACTGGTATGATACATGATAATAATGATGTTAATATTACTGGTGAAGATTAATGGTTTAGTTCAAATGAAATCGTCGGCCTTTGGGAATGGGATATTTTTGTTGAGATGTACATACACACACACATACACACACACACACACACACACACACACACACACACACACACACAACTGCTAGTCTCATCACCCTGAATGGCAGATAACTGACATCAACACACACACACACACCATCTGCAGTGTTGCCAGTCACCGGTCATGTGTTAGGGTCATTATACAAGAATGGGTACAGTGTTTATCAGGGTGATGCTTCTCACAGGCCGCTGCTGATCACGAACCAGCTGTACGGGTGTTCCAGCTGTAGTCTCACCAGCTGCCAGGCATCCTCTTAGTCTAGTTTGTTAACAGGTGTTCGAAGCACTTGTTTTTAGATGTCAGACCAGCTGTCAACTCTGTTTTATTCACTGCTTTCACAAATACAAATTAACCATCTGTAAAATTCATTAATTACCAGTTATTAAAAACACACACACACACACACACACACACACACACACACACACACACACATAATTACCCTGTTAATCTCCTTAAGAATAGTATTTAATTACCACACCAGGATTTAGAGTGTGTGTATGAGTGCGTTAGTGTTGTTGATCGTGCGAATAAATAACTTAAACCGTCTTGTAATGGAAGAGAAATAATGGACAAATACAGAGTACGCCATCCAGCCTAGCAACAGTACCCCCCTCCTCCTCCTCCTCCTCCTCCTTACCCCTCCTTACCCCCCCTCTCTCCCCCTCCTCACCCCCTCTCTCCCCCTCCTACTCCTACTCTCTCCCCCTCCTACTCTCCTGTGTGATTTACGAAGGTCCCCTGGATGAGGATTCTCAGAGACCCGTATATTATTTTCTTTTTCTTCCCAGTTGGTTAGGTTAGGTTACTGTTAGAGTGGTTAGCGTAAGGTTAGGTTAGATTAGCGTTAGAATGGTTAACCCTCAAGTAATTCGGTCGATCGGTCAGTATCATAAAACTCACCTTAAGTTAACGGAGGCAGAATAATCATCGGTCGACGGGAAATTTTTTGGGAGGGCAACACGACCTCCGCTGCACAACCTCCCGTGTCCACTGGCCTATGATGATGTGTTCTATAGAGGCAACATGTTACTCTTCGGGTTGATTCCCATAGCAGGAGAATGTTAATCCTGTCCTTAGCATGGGAGAGTTATGTACTGGTGGTGGTAGTGGTGGTAGTAGTGGTGGTGGTGGTAGGGTCTTTAAAGTGACCACTGGGTATTGTTGTGGTGAACTGTAATGGTAGTTTTTTTTCTTCTTCTTGCCATGGTCTATGAAGGTTGTGAACCCTTGCCACCAGAATGCGGTAGGTGAGGCCTCAGAGAGAGAGAGAGAGAGAGAGAGAGAGAGAGGTGTACCGCCGATATGTTTTTTAATTCCTCTTTTATTCTGTAACTTCCAGGGCTTTATGTCTTCAACCACCATACGTAAGACGGTCCCCTGTTGTGGTGTTGTGGTCATCGTTCTCAAGGAGGTGTGGTGTTGTGGTCATCGTTCTCAGGGGGGAGTGGTGTGGTCATCGTTCTCAAGGTGGGGTGGTGTTGTGGTCATCGTTCTCAAGGGGGGTGGTGTTGTGGTCATCGTTCTCAAGGGGTGTGGTGCTGTGGTCATCGTTCTCAAGGGGTGTGGTGTTGTGTCATCGTTCTCAAGGAGGTGTGGTGTTGTGGTCATCGTTCTCAAGGGGTGTGGTGCTGTGGTCATCGTTCTCAAGGGGTGTGGTGCTGTGGTCATCGTTCTCAAGGAGGTGTGGTGTTGTGGTCATCGTTCTTAGGGGGTGTGGTGTTGTGGTCATCGTTCTCAGGGAGGTGGTGCTGTGGTCATCGTTCTCAGGGGTGGTGGTGCTGTGGTCATCGTTCTCAAGGAGGTGTGGTGTTGTGGTCATCGTTCTCAAGGAGGTGTGGTGTTGTGGTCATCGTTCTCAGGGGGGTTGTGGTGTTGTGGTCATCGTTCTCAAGGAGGTGTTGTGTTGTGGTCATCGTTCTCAAGGAGGTGTTGTGTTGTGGTCATCGTTCTCAAGGAGGTGCGGTGTTGTGGTCATCGTTCTCAAGGGGGTGTGGTGTTGTGGTCATCGTTCTCAAGGGGTGTGGTGTTGTGGTCATCGTTCTCAAGGAGGTGTGGTGTTGTGGTCATCGTTCTCAAGGGGTGTGGTGCTGTGGTCATCGTTCTCAAGGAGGTGTGGTGTTGTGGTCATCGTTCTCAAGGGGTGTGGTGCTGTGGTCATCGTTCTCAAGGGGGTGTGGTGTTGTGGTCATCGTTCTCAAGGGGGTGTGGTGTTGTGGTCATCGTTCTCAAGGGGGTGTGGTGTTGTGGTCATCGTTCTCAAGGAGGTGTGGTGCTGTGGTCATCGTTCTCAAGGAGGTGTGGTGTTGTGGTCATCGTTCTCAAGGAGGTGTGGTGCTGTGGTCATCGTTCTCAAGGAGGTGTGGTGCTGTGGTCATCGTTCTCAAGGAGGTGTGGTGCTGTGGTCATCGTTCTCAAGGGGTGTGGTGTTGTGGTCATCGTTCTCAAGGGGTGTGGTGCTGTGGTCATCGTTCTCGGGGGTCAGAGGGTCATGTCAGGGGTATACAGTTGCCACGGGGCTTTGTGGTGTGTGTGTGTGTGTGTGTGTGTGTGTGTGTGTGTGTGTGTGTGTGTGTGTTTCCATCATTCTCTTTTTTTGGAGTAATCTACGGGAGTATTTCCTTCTTCCTGAGGCTACGTCTTATCATTTTCTCTAGTCTCTCTCTCTCTCTCTCTCTCTCTCTCTCTCTCTCTCTCTCTCTCTCTCTCTCTCTCTCTCTCTCTCTCTCTCTCTCTCTCTCCCGTCCTATTCCCTGTTTTCTCTACCCTCTTCTCTGTTCCTTTTTTGTCTCGTTTTCCTTTTTTTTATCTTGTTTATTCCTTCTATCATTATTATTATCGCCATCTCTTTCTCTTCCTCCTCCTCCTCCTCCTCCTCCTCCTCCTCCTCCTCCTCCTCCATAAATCATCACCTCCTTCACCCCCCTTCAGCAAACGAACACCGCAATTATCACCTGCTCGTCCTCCTCCTCTTCTTATTTATCCTTCATCTTCTTCTCCTCTTCCTCCTCCTCCCCACCTTCCACTTCCCCCTCGTGGCTGCCTCCTCCTCCTTCACCTTGTTTTTCATATTCCTCCTCCTCACCTTACCTTACCTTACCTTACCTTACCTTATGAGGTAAATAAGGTATTCTTCTCTCCCTTTGAGGTAGCTGCCTTCCTTCTCCTCCTCTTCTTTCTCCTGACACTGACTGCCTTCCTTTTTCTCCTACTCCTCCTCCTGATGGCTGCTCCCCTTATCTTCAGAGTCATCAGGTGGTGGAGGGGCAGGACTCTCCCACATGAGGGTCAACAACAGGAAACAGCTGGTTGTCCTCCATAACCTGATACTCTCAACCCTCCCTCCATCCTTCCCTCCCTCCCTCCACCTACCCTCCCTCCACCTACCCTCCCTCTATCACTCCCTCCAGCCCTCCCTCCACCTACCCTCCCTCCCTTCCCACATCTTCACCTAAACAATACGGGTGTAGGTCTCCTCGGCCTCCTGGACACCCGTGATGGACGAGAGATAATACTCAATATACCGATGGTGTTAACTCTCGTGCATCATCTTGGACCTGTCCTTGTGTCCGTAGACCCTTGTCGGCGTTTACAACATACCGATTCACTCTTGAAATACAACTCAGCGATCCACTTGTTCTAGGACGGCACAGGAGACACTATGAGCGGTCTAGGACACACAGGAGACACTTTGGCCGGTCTAGCACACACAGGAGATACTATGGCCGGTCTACGACACACAGGAGACACTATGGCCGGTCTACGACACACTGGAGACACTATGGCCGGTCGTCTCTGTGAATCGTAACCTTAGGTAGCTCTTTATTTTGTCTCTCATGTGAAGCGGTGGTATACTGGCGTGGGTACTCGGACAAAATGGCAACGGTAAAAACGGTACAGGAAAATTTGGCACAATTTTCATACCAGAAAAAAATGGCACAACAATTACACTTCGAGCTCACGAACCACAAATGAGCTAACGAGCCTTTGTTTGAAACTATCCAGCGTATTCGAGTTAAAGATGATATTTTATTATTTGTTATATCACCTTTGTTTATCCCTGACTTCCATTTATACACCTCTATCATATCGCCCCTCACTCTACGTCTCTCGAGTGCAGATTAAGATGCTTTAACCTGTCTCTGTACTCAAGGTTCCTAATGCCCGGGATTAGTCTTGTCATTCTCCTCTGAATTCTTTCTCGGGATTCTATATCCATTCTGTAATACGGTGACCAGAACTGAACTGAGTATTCCAAGTGAGGTCTCACAAGCGCGAGATATAGTTTTAAGATGACCTCGCTAGTCTTGTAACTAACACTCCTTTGTACGAACCCAAGTACTTTATTAGCCTTGTTACGAGTAAATACACATTGCTTATTTGGTTTAAGATTCCTACTTATCATTACTCCTAAATCTTTCTCAGTCTGATTTCTCTATCACATCGTTGTTCATCTGATATCTAGTTTCTCTGTTTACATCTCCTAGACTAAGTACTTTACATTTGTCCACATTAATTTCATCTGCCATTTTTCAGACCATTCGAAAAATTTATTTAGATCTTCTTGTAGTTTTGTTATAACATTCGGTGGAAATCTTAAACAATAATACACATTGTGACATTTTTAATTTTGTAATTCATTTATGTAATAGTTTTCGCTAACATACGGTAGAATGTTTTAGTTAAAGGTATTAAATGTTTTATGTTATGACGTTGATATAACTCTAAGTAAGTTTCAGTAACAAACGTTATAAATTTTAGCGAAAACATGTCAATAAAATTAATGTGCCATTTTTTCCTAGTCTGGTGTTATGACTTTTTTTTCTGTGCAATTTTTTCTACATTCACCCGCGTGCCCTTGTCTGTCTGTCTGTCTGTCTGTCTGTATGTCTGTCTCTCTGTCCGTCTTTCTCGTTCTTGTTCTTCTGTTCCATGCGTCCGTCCATTCTTCCGTCCGTCAAGTTCTTCTACCTATTACGTCCTTCCGTCCGTCCGTCCAATCCTTCTGTCCCGTTCGTTCATCCGTCCGTCTGTCTAGTCCTTCTGTCCCGTTCGTCCGTCCAGACCGTATATTCCGTCCTAAGATACGGCAATAGTTCAGGTAACAACACGTCCGATACCTGACTTACACCTGAGTATCGTGGGTCACAGGTCAAGGTCACAAGCTCAGTAATACTATACTATACATACATACATACATACATACATACATACATACATGCATACATACATCTTAGTGTGTGTGTGTGTTTTGTATTAAGTTGTTTATTTCTTTGCTTGGTGAGTTATGGTTGTGGACAGACAGGCAGTGAGGCAGGTATTAGATACAATCCTCGTACTGTACAAGTTCAGAGTGGTTGAACATGTACACAAATATTGCAGTGTTCAATGTATTCAGTGCAGTGATGGTGGCGGCGTTGGTCATGGTGGGTCGTGGTGGTTGTGACTATGATAGTTGTGGTGGTGGTTGTTTGGCAGGGAAGGCGGGGGACCACGTGGTGGCCATGACGTCACTTCCTCCCTTTTCCCGCCATTTTCTAACGTGAATGAATCGTAGTGATAGTACGCGAGGTATGTGTAGCGGTCCGCCCCACGCCCACGTGTGCACGCCAAGCTACCGCGCTAAGTGGAGTTCACTGCGTAATACTTGCACGCCCACACGCTGAGAGAAACACTCACACGACCTAGAGTTTACCAGAATAACGGAAATGCTCACATTTAGTGGATAAATTTAGTGTAGTTCACCCACATTCTTAATGGAAATAAATTGTGGTGGTGTTTGGCAACTGGTCCGAGGGAGGGAGGGAGGGAGGGACTGAGGGAGGGTACTGGAGTAGTCAAGAGGCCTCTGGGCTACACGGTCGTGGGAACTACGCTCGCGATACCTTGTCCTTTCCCATGGGGTGAATATTCCTGCACTTCTACGGATTGGTGCGGATATTTACCAACCTGTGACGTCAAGGAAATACTTATGCGACTTACGAATGTTATCAAGGGTTTTAAAAAGAACTTGAAGATTTAATTAATGT
The DNA here is from genome assembly GCA_958450375.1 of Homarus gammarus. Classification (NCBI taxonomy): domain Eukaryota; kingdom Metazoa; phylum Arthropoda; class Malacostraca; order Decapoda; family Nephropidae; genus Homarus; species Homarus gammarus. The sequence goes on from CAUDMG010002504.1 coordinate 2,707,555, forward strand.
TTCCCGGAACAAGTAAAGAGAGAATTAGGGGCGGGGAGGGGAGAAAAGTAATCTCGTGTATGAAGCGGGAGAGGGGTGGGAAGAGGTGTGTAGGGGGAGGGAGGAGGCCCCCGCGGGTGAACAGGGAAGATACTACACACCTCAAGACTTGTTAACTCACCGTGTTAAACCTCCTACAGGAATGTGGTCTTATTAATATGACTCACCGAGGAGAAGAAGTAGTAGGAGGAGGAGGAGGAGGAGGAGGTTTTACCGAAGTCTTGACACAACAAACCAGTGTAGCTGAGAGATGAGGGGGTGAGAGCTGAGGGGCGAGAGGTGAGGGGCCTGCTTGAACGTGGTGTAGTGGTGGTTAGGTTAGGTTAGGTATATACTGTATAACCTTGAATGTGGCCACGGTTTGTCCTCCCTGACACGGGTAATCCACCTGCCACACTCGCCATGGTGATATATCAGTAGGGGGGAGGTTATTGATTCTGGCCCAGACCACTTGCTTTCGTTTTGAGGTTATGGCTAGAACAAACAGACAGACAAACAGACACACTAACGGGCAGACAGGCAGACTCACTAACAGACAGACACGCATTTTTTTAAATTTATAGGAGTACATTACTTAAACAAATATTTTTATTACTTTCCGACTGTAATTAACTGATTTGAGTAGTTTAGGGAGGTGATAAGATAATATTTATCTATGAGTGGCCGGCCAGAGCGTTTCTCGAACGTTCTGAGACGGTGATAGTGATAGTGGTGAGGGTGGTGTAGTAGTAGTGGTTGTAGTAGTGGTTGTAGTACTCTTGGTGATGGTGGTAGTAGTGAGGGGTGTGGTGGTAGTGATGGTGATGGTTGTGTAATAATGTTGATAATTGTGGTTATTAATTATGGTTGTTATTGTTGTGGTGGTGGTGTAGTGGTGATAGGGGTTGTTGTTGTGCTGGTAATAGTAGTAGTGGCCCATCAGAACAACAACAACAACAACATCCCTTCACAACAAAGAACCCGTCACTACAAAAGCCAATCAGGTTGTGGGTTGTGGGATGTCACGTGGTCCAGGAGGAATCCTAAGTTGTCAGAGGTAGGGCGTGGTTGTGGCCGGGAGGGGAGGTGATACGAGAGGTGACACGGGAGGGGGCGAGATGGGAGGGGCGACACTTGAAGGGAGGGGGGTGGTGGAAGGGGTGACGCGGGGGTGATGGGAAAAGGGAGATGGGAGGAGTGGCTGTGTGAGAGAGGGAGGTGGGGGAGGGGTGAAACTTGGGGAGAGGGGAGGATGATGGGAAAGGGGAATGGAGGGTAAGGAAAGGATTGAGATGTGAAAAGGGATGGGAGAGAGAATGAAGGAAGATAAGAAGAAGAAGGAGGGAGTGAGAGAAACGGAGGAATGAGGTGGGAGAGAGAGAGAGAGAGAGAGAGAGAGAGAGAGAGAGAGAGAGAGGTCAATGCTCTCGTCCAAGGTGGGAAAGTATGGGAGGGAAGAAGGCACAATAGTCCTTGTATGTCCTGGGAAATGGAAGGGGGAGGCAAGCGTAGAGAGAGAGAGAGGGGGGGGGGATAATGTGTCCCTCTTCCTCTCAAGTAACGTAGAGAGAGAGAGAGAGAGAGAGAGAGAGAGAGAGAGAGAGAGAGAGAGATTAGGCTCTCTCCATCCTGGGAAAAAAGTAGGAGGCTGAGTCTACCGTGTCTCTGCCCGCCTGGGAAAAACAAGGTAGAAGAGTGAGTGGCGCGTTACATGGGGCTGGTAGTAGTGGTAGTAGTGATGGTGGTAGGTAGTAGTGGTAGTAGTGATGGTAGTGATGGTGGTAGGTAGTAGTAATGGTAGTGATGGTGGTAGGTAGTAGTGATGGTAGTGATGGTGGTTGGTAGTAGTGATGGTGGTAGGTAGTAGTGGTAGTAGTAATGGTAGTGATGGTGGTAGGTAGTAGTGATGGTAGTGATGGTGGTAGGTAGTAGTGGTAGTAGTGATGGTAGTGATGATGGTAGTAGGTAATAGTAGTACACAATAGATACAGCAAGTTACAGCGCTGTAGTCATGGTTGTCCCGCCTGTAGTATAGTATCCTTGACTCCAGTCCCTCACCTGAAGAACTTACAAGAGAGTCTTATGTTGTTTGGGGGTTGTAAAGTCATCAGCTAATTCTTGGGAGCACTTGAACATTACCCCCCCCTCCCCTCCCCCCCACACATACTCACATTTTATTTGAACTGAATATTAACCACCCTAACGCTACCTGGGAGGGGGGATTAGGATTGGTTGGGTTAGGTTAAGTTAGGTTAGGATTAGTTGGGTTAGGTTAAGTTAGGTTAGGATTAGTTGGGTTAGCTTAAGTGAGGTTAGGATTGGTTGGGTTAGGTTAAGTTAGGTTAGGATTGGTTGGGTTAGGTTAAGTTAGGTTAGGATTAGTTGGGTTAGCTTAAGTTAGGTTAGGATTGGTTGGGTTAGGTTTAAGTTAGGTTAGGATTGGTTGGGTTAGCTTAAGTTAGGTTAGGATTGGTTGGGTTAGGTTAAGTTAGGTTAGGATTAGTTGGGTGTGGAAAGAGGAAGCTGAAGATACGAGATATGAATAATGTTATTGTTTGTTTGACATATTGCTGTGTAAACAAATTAGTCTTTACTGATTGTTGAACTGGGCTCGGCCGCCTTCTGATCACAATTCCCAACTGGCACTAACATTTTTTGGGTTTATATCTCTGTAAATATTGTATCTCCTTAAAATACATTTATACTTTCCATTCTGTTAAACTTACGGATATCAATCTTCTTCTTTTTTTATTAGGCTGACATTTTTATCTATGATCATCCTGTGTGATAAGAACATGACGTCACAAGATGAAAGAGGATTATGTTGGTAATCTTGTACACACACACACACACACACACACACATACACACACACACACACACACACGTCTGCAGTTAGGTGTGGTGAGAATATATCTGCCTTCCCTCCCTGACACAGCTTTCTCCTTTCGTTCGCTTGGGTGTTGTTTTAATCCACTAGTTTAAGGTAATCTGTCTCCTAACATTAATCTAGCAGTGATCACAAAAAAAAACACTTGTCTTTAATAAGCAAGAACTGGAGTTAACTCGAAGCGAATGGAACGTAACAAATCTTAATAAAATTCAACACAATTATCGACGAAATTGGCCAAAATAAACAGGTGTGTGTGTGTGTGTGTGTGTGTGTGTGTGCGTGTGCGTGTGTTTGTGTGTGTGTGTGTGTGTGTGTGTGCGGGGGCCAACACTACCACCACGTTACTGTTATAAACTTACAAACAAGAATGAGAGTCACACAAGCTGTTGATAAATTATATGAATGTAAATAAGTCTCTATCCTTTCCCTTCCATCCCTTCACTGTCGTACTCAAGAGGTTAGCATCGTACTCTAGGGGTTGGGATCGTACTCAAGGGGTTAACATTGTACTCAAGGGGTTGGCATTGTACTCAAGGGGTTAACATTGTACTCAAGGGGTTGGCATTGTACTCAAGGGGTTAACATTGTACTCAAGGGGTTGGCATTGTACTCAAGGGGTTAACATTGTACTCAAGGGGTTGGCATTGTACTCAAGGGGTTAACATCGTACTCAAGGGGTTGGCATTGTACTCAAGGGGTTAAATATTATCTCTCTTCAACTGAATAATGACCCGGGAAATCTACTCTTTAATCTACTGACCTCAAATCTACCCCGGAAGCCTTCTCCCTTCCTCTCTCCCCCTCTCCCTACTATACTCCCCACTTTTTCATTCCCCTTCTCTCCCTCCCTCCCTCCCTATAATACTCCTCACCCTTCCCTTCTCTCCCCCCTTGTCCACCCTATACCAAGATCAACCCCTTTTAGATTTTTTTGTTTTCATTTTTGGTCCCACGTTCACCACTCTCTCTCTCTCTCTCTCTCTCTCTCTCTCTCTCTCTCTCTCTCTCATGATTTGCAGGGTCTGGTTTATGGGAACGGACGACCTGATGATTAGACACCCTAGCTTATTTACCCGATTAAAAACCCTAACGCTAACCCCTAACTTAACCTAACCTTATCCTAGGGTAGGGGGAGGGGGTATTCTGACCCTACCCCCCCCCTCCCTCCCCTCCCCCTTCCCCTCCCCCTCTCTCTGTTGGAACTATTGTATCGCCTAATTACCAGTTGTACATCTTATCACACCTGGTCCTCGTCGTAGCTAGTGTAGGAAGGGGGGAGGGGTGAGGGGAGGGGTGGGAGGAGGAAGGGGGATATAGGGGTGAGGGAGGGAGATAGGAGGGTGAGGGAGGGGGGGAGGCTACAATTGGGTTCCCTCTTCTTCCCCCTCCTGGCTTAAAATCTTCCCTACCTTGTCATCCATTCACCTAAAGCCTCTTCGGTTCTCATATGTGGCCTCCCCTTTCCCTTCCTTCCTCCCTCTCTACTATTCCATTCATATCATTCCTTCCCCCCCTACTCCCCCCCTTAACCCCTCTTTCTCCATCTCTCCTTCCTGCCTGCCTTCCTTCCTCCTCAAACAATTCCCTCCCCCCGCTCAGAACTCTCTCTCTCTCTCTCTCTCTCTCTCTCTCTCTCTCTCTCTCTCTCTCTCTCTCTCTCTCTCTCCCCCCCCCCCTGTAACCTGCCCTTGCCCCTCTACCCCGAGTCATTGACCTCTATGCCGTAGTCCATAATTTTCCCACAACCCAACCAATCCCCTCCTCCCACCCCCTCCCCCCCACCCTCCCCCTCCCCCTCCTCCCCATCCCACCCCCTCCCCTCCCCCCCCTCCCCTCCCTCCAGCGTCGTAAGGTGGTCGTGGGCTTCTCCAATTCACCTCCTTCCTCCCGCACCATTATCTTTACGAGCTATGTGGTGCAAATGGGTCCTCCTCCTCCTCCTCCTCCTCCTCCTCCTCCTCCTCTTCTTCTTCCATCTCCTCCTCCTCCTCCTCCTCTTCTTCTTCTTCCATCTCCTCCTCCTCCTCCTCTTCCA
>CAUDMG010002504.1:2717500-2735000 GCA_958450375.1 Homarus gammarus
CGGATCGTGTTCCGGGGTAATGGTTAGCCAGTGTAGTGGGCGAGTTGTACAGTCTTCTTATACTATTCCATGACACTGGGTCAAACAGCTCGTTAACGTAGGGTGTGGTTGTTGTGTTGGCGACAGCTTTTACACCTTAAGCAAATTCAGGCCAAGGTGGCCCTAGGGTTGGCCAGCCTCGTACACGAAGAGCAGTCATTAAAAGTATTAGTGTAGAGAAGTGAAGCACATATTTAGCTTTTGTACCGTGAAGAAGAGTTGAATAATTCGAGAATGGCAGTTATGAGGCATTGTGCCTTCCCTCCGCACACACACACACACACACACACACACACACAAATGATGACTAAAAAAGAGAAACCAAATGTTCATGATGTGTTGACACAGGTAAATCCCCATAGTACAGTATTAGTTCTTGGATGGTTCAGTTTTCTTTCCTTTCTCGTTTTCCGTCACAGTAGGCCAGTTTGGGGTTCCTCTTCCCCTCACACCCCCATGTCTTACACCTCACACCCCTATGTCTTACACCTCCCATGTCTTACACCTCACACTCCTATGCCTTACACCTCCCATGTCTTACACCTCCCATGTCTTACACCTCCCATGTCTTACACCTCACACTCCTATGCCTTACACCTCCCATGTCTTACACCTCCCATGTCTTACACCTCCCATGTCTTACACCTCACACTCCTATGCCTTACACCTCCCATGTCTTACACCTCCCATGTCTTACACCTCCCATGTCTTACACCTCCCATGTCTACACCTCACACTCCCATGTTTGATTGTGGTCTAACATCAACGATTTTTATCTGATATTTTACTAAAACTTCCACAGGCGTAAAACATGGAGTCATAGGTCATCCTTACGTACTTTTGGTCATCATGGGGCAAAGTTCAAGGTCACACAAAACAGCCGCGGTACTTTTATTTGAGAGAGAGAGAGAGAGAGAGAGAGAGAGAGAGAGAGAGAGAGAGAGAGAGAGTTTAAACAGTGAAATCCCCATGCAAGATTACGATAAATAATCAAGCATACAGACAATTCAGCATTTATACAGACAACACTGGTATACAATTCAGCATGTATACAGATATATACTATGCATACACAGTTTCCGGGAGACCAAATACTCAGCTACCGTAAATGCCAAGTCTTGCTAAAATTAACACAGGATTTCCGCCTTTTGTGTTCCGTTTAATACTTGAAGGACGAGCATAAAGTAGCTTACGTCGTCAGGCCTTAACGAGGAAAGATGGCGTCTGTTTGTTCAACTTTTCGGGTTGTTCTTTTTCTGACTGGTAGATTTTGTCTTCTTCCTTGTCACATGAAGATTAGAACACCCAAAGATAATGTATATAACCGAAACATTCATAATCCCTAAACCTAACCTAACCTAACCTAACCTAATTTATCTTAAACTAACCTCCACAGGTAGCATTTGGAGGGGGAGGGGGGTGGGAGGGTAATCTTCAGGTGAAATAAGCTCTCTCTCTCTCTCTCTCTCTCTCTCTCTCTCTCTCTCTCTCTCTCTCTCTCTCTCTCTCTCTCTCTCTCTCTCTCTGTGCAACTTATTGTGTAAAGGTAATCCCTACCTAACCGTCTGTTGTGGTATTAAGGCAAGTCACTTCTCCGTCAATTTCAATGGTTAGACAGTAAGAAGAAAACGAATAAAAATTAAATATATAGATAGACAGATGGAAAGAAAGAAAGAGACAGGAACGGACAGGTTGAGAAAAAAAGAGAGAGAGATAATTTAAGGAAATCATAACGAGGTTAGTTGTCTGTGTACGTCAGGGGACAAGAAGGAACACGGACGGGAAATAAAAGGGAAAAATATGTACGAATAATGGTGATATTACAACACTCCGAGGAAATGACGTGGGAGTGGTGATTAACCCTTTGATGACGTTGGTTTAACCCTTTGATGTCTTTGGTTTAACCCTTTGATGTCGTTGGTTTAACCCTCTGATGTCGTTGGTTTAACTCTTTGATGTCGTTGGTTTAACCCTTTGATGTAGTTGGTTTAACTCTTTGATGTCTTTGGTTTAACCCTTTGATGTCGTTGGTTTAACCCTTTGATGTCGCTGGTTTAACCCTTTGATGTCTTTGGTTTAACCCTTTGATGTCGTTGGTTTAACTCTTTGATGTCGTTGGTTTAACCCTTTGATGTCGTTGGTTTAACCCTTTGATGTCGTTGGTTTAACCCTTTGTTGACGTTGGTTTAACCCTTTGATGTCTTTGGTTTAACCCTTTGATGTCGTTGGTTTAACTCTTTGATGTCTTTGGTTTAACCCTTTGATGTCGTTGGTTTAACCCTTTGATGATGATAATGATGCATTAACGCTTTGAGGATGATAGTTTAACCCTTTGCTGACGATGGTTAAACCCTTTGTGGATTATGGTTTTTAACCCTTTGTCGAAGTATTATTTAACCCTTTAAGGACAATGGTTTAGCTGTCTGTGTCTGTCTGTCTGTCTGTCTCTGTCTGCCTACCTGCCTGGCTGTCTATGTCTCTGTCGACTTGCCTGTCTGTCTGTCTGTCTCTCATTCGTCCCTTAAACCCCTCCACCCCCCCTTTACCCTTTACCTCCTTCGAGTGCATTTAAGGGGGATGCAGGAGGGAGCAACAGAGATTGACAGGTCGAGGTTATTTGGCGACAGAGTAATCCAGCAGTGATCTGTAGACGTCAAGATGGCGCCGACACCTTCTTCTTCTTCTTCTTCTTCTTCTTCTTCTTCTTCTTCTTCTTCTTCTTCTCCTCCTCCTCCTCCTCCTCCTCCTCCTCCTCCTCCTCCTTGGCTCTCTCATTCTTCCTTTTCTTCTTCCACAACACGTAAGAACATAAGAATGAGGGGAAACAGCAGCGGGGCAATTGGTCCATACTAGGCAGCCCCGTTTACACCCAACCCCAATTAAGACCCAGCTCACTATAAATCTCAGCTCACTATAAGTCTCAGCTCACTATAAGTCTCAGCTCACTATAAGTCTCGGCTCACTATAAATCCCAGCTCACTATAGTCTCAGCTCACTATAAATCTCAGCTCACTGTAAGTCTCGGCTCACTATAAATCTCAGCTCATTATTAATCTCAGCTCACTATAAGTCCCAGCTCACTATAAATCTCAGCTCATTATTAATCTCAGTTCACTATAAGTCCCAGCTCACTATAAATCTCAGCTCACTATAATTCTCAGCTCCTTTAATTCGAAAAATATTGTTTGTGTGTGTGTAGGCGGAAGGTTGGATGGCTGGGTAAAAAAGGTCGATGGATGGTTGGATTGATTGGAGGTTGGGTGGGTGGGTGGACTCATTGGAGGGTGGATAATGGGTGCCACTACCTGACACTAACATTCGCTAGACTTTTTTTTTTTTAAGACAAGAATAAGAAATATGAGTGAGGCGAGGTTAAGACTACAACGGTGAGGCGAATGTTGAGTAGGTATACGTGTTGTATAATGGCTCTCTCTCTCTCTCTCTCTCTCTCTCTCTCTCTCTCTCTCTCTCTCTCTCTCTCTCTCCTTGTCCATAATTGTAGTTTTCTGTTTTATATTAATTTATTTTTCGATGCAGCTGTTAATTATTTGTTAACAGTAGAGGTCAGCAGTTAGTAATGTTGCAACAGGTCAGGGGATAAGCAGGTCAACAGGTCAGGAGATCAGCAGGTCATCAGGTCAACAGGTCAGGAGATCATCAGGTCAGAAAATAAGCAGGTCCTGAGATCAGCAGGTCAGTAAGCCAGCAGCAGGTCAAGGGGTCAACTGGTCGGCAGGGTGAAAAGCTCTCAAAATTCTCTTATGGTAGAAGCGTGTTCATTATACTTACGTTCACTTTATATCAAACTTTATCTTTCGTCTCCGGTCTGAACCACTACTCTTCTGGGCGGTGTTGATGTTTTTAATGTTGTGAGGACGTGTGGCGTGGAACACCTACCTCGCTTTCCCTATAAGTTTGTACCATGAGAGCGCCAGTGTGGGCAGGCGGGCTGAGACGGCAAGCAAACGGATGTCTTGGCCCCAGTGTGGAAAGACGGCAAGAGAACGTATGTCTTGACGCCAGTGTGGGCAGACAGCAAGCAAACGTTTGTCTTGGCCAGCTTCTCCAGGAGGTGGAGGACGCCAGGAGCGGTAGTGTTCTCTTGCTGTCGCTGGTTACGTAAGTCCTTCATACAACGTTTAACCGGAGAAGAAGGCCGGACATGTGCAGGAAGGTGTCTCATATTTCTGGCGTAGGTGTTTGTTGGTCAGGATGTTACGCCAGTTCCACCTCTCCTGGGCCATTCTTTGGCCTTCCCGGCCTTCCCGGCCTTCCCGGCCTTCTGCCCTGCAACACCTAACGCAATGTGCAGTGTTTAGTCTTTGTTTTCTGTGGTTTCTTGTTACTAGATGGTCGAGGAAACAACCTTACCATACCTAACCTAACCTAACCGTACAGGGTATTGAATAAAATAATAATAATAATTTAGTGAGGGATTCTTACTTGAGTTCATTAATTAGATTAGTCTTAGGAATTTGTCGGAAATGGAAAACTATTTGGTGACCCCCCCCCCCCCTCCACCACACACAGTCTAGAGTGGGAGGTGCTGGTGGTAGAGTGGTACCGCTCTTCCCTTCGCAAGCGAGATGTCACGGGTTCGATTCCCGGGCCGGTGGAAGTTATTTGGACATACTTCCTAGCCCCCATTAGTCCCTGTTCACCTAGCAGTAAAGTAGGTACCTGGTGTACATCGCAAGTTGCGAATTCGTATTCAGGGACAAGTTGTTGGAGCTTCCAATAACTTGATGACATAAACCATTGACTCTTCAGGCTTCTACGCCCTTGACTCTTCAGGCTTCTACGCCCTTAAATGAGACATAAAGGCAAGCATGAACTTAGCATGCTTCCCTGTTGGGCACTGTAAACGCTTCTGCGCTTCACCTTACACAAGGATGTAGGGGAGTGCCCAATAAAAAATAAAAAAAAAAGTCTAGATTGACTGGTGTCGTATATAATATAATGTTAACAGGTATATGTGGCTGAAGATAAATATAACTCACCTGTGTGTATGTTGTTACAGGTAGGTGCTGACGAAGCAGGTGTCAAGTTACCGTCACTCGCTGCACTGAAGACGTGAGTACACAAGTTAAGCTTCAAGCACATACATTGTTTTTGGTTTTTTTAAGGACATTCCCTAATTTTTTCAGGACATACGGTGATTTTTTAGGACATAAGCTTATTTTTTTTAGGATATACACTAATTTTTTAAGACAATTCCCGATTATTGTTTCCGAGGATCAACCACACGAACGCAAGATCTGTTCCCGTTAATTATTACAAGACCTAGTTTTCTTTTTTCCTGGGCAATTTTTATTTATTTATTTTTTTAATGTGATGTTACAAAAAACATAAAGAAACTATACGTGTGTTGTTACTATACCTGACCGGAACTATCATACAGCTCACGTGTGTTTGTTAGTGATGGCTATAAATGATTGAACGTGAAGTGGAGACAGCCCTTGTGTACGTCGATTCCAACTAGGGGAAATTTACGAAGGGGGATATTTTTTGGTTAATTTTTCCCCTAAAAACCCGATATTTTCAGTTATATTTACCTATACATTTTTTTTTTTTACTGTATACATAATAAAAAAAATTTTCGTCGTGAATAATATTAATCTATCAACAGTGAATAATGTTAGCAGAAATGAGTGATGCTTTTGAGGTGAAGAACTTGAATAGCGCACTCATGTTTGTAACTTGCGGGTGCTGGGGTGAGAGAACGGGCTGGGCTGGTGGTACAATGAACTGAGTGAGCTTACACACACACACACACACACACACACACTGTAAAACTACATCATTCAGCCAAACTTGTACCCACGGCCCCTTCCTCACCAATTAAACAAGAAACATTTATAAATATATTTGATAATTCACGTGTTTTTCTTTCTTTCTTTCATTGTTTTTCTCAGGATTATTATTAACTTGACGTGTTTATTCGCATTAATTCCGAATGGTTTAAATTATCTTATCATCGAATTTCCATTTAAGAATCTTTTTTTAACTACTTATATATGCCAGCACAGCATTACACAATTAAAGGTTAGTGTTATCTGAGTGTGTTATCTGAGTGTGTTATCTGAGTGTGTTATCTGAGTGTGTTATCCTTTTCAGGTTTTCTTTTTTACGGGATTAGCCGATCAGGGCACAGGTCAAAGACACACGTCAGGGCCTGGGAGCGAAAATATATAGTAATAATAATAATAATAATAATAATAATAATAATAATAAAAAAGGACCATAAATAAATAAAAATAAATTAAAGATCAATATTGAGAAACAATATACTGTATGTATGTTGTGTTGTGTTGTGTTGTGGTGTGTTGTGTTGTGTTGTGTTGTGTTGTCAAAGTAAGAGAAACAATTGAGACCCTGCAACTGTGTGTAAATGAGGCAGAAAGTCAGATCAGCAACCTGGGACTTGGTCACAATTTTTGTGATGCCATATAGCAGCAGGGTTATCTGAGTGTGTTATCTCTCGCTAGTGTTTTACGTGAAGGATCACATCCTCGTAGCTCCTCACGCCTTGGGTACAGGACACAGGGAAATGTACAGTAGAATTATGAGACCAGGAGGACATGCTGAGGTGTGACGCATGTAGTGTTGGCAAGATCTACAACCAACGCTTTCACTGTTGATTAATTATCATAATTTAGCACGAATGATATAGTTTAACACGAATGATACTCCCACAGACGAGCAGATACGTGCGTGTGTGTGTGTGTATGTGTGTGTGTGTGTGTGTGTGTGTGTGTGTGTGTGTTATAAACTAGTTATTTATTAATTTATGTATTTTTTCAATGATATCGTATCCTATCTCAAGTTCGGCTTATGATACAAATTTCATCTTCGGACACCTGTCGATAGTACATGAGGTGAAGGGGATCTGGCAAGCTTTTATTCGTATTGTAGACCCACTGAAAATAGCCGCCATGACGACCATCTTAAAACCCTATGTCTCTTCAGCTATCAGTTAACACCTTACCATCGCCCTTATTCCCCAACACTCAAGTCTAGTTTCCATCTATCAAATTATAATCCCTCAAGACTTTTAACGAGATGGTTGTGCTTAATCCAAAACCGCCGCCCATATATGAGGTCTTGGTATCATCGTGTCTTTTCTTCAGCCCTCAGCACCATTTCCAAGAGGCTCTACAGGAAGGATCCCTTCAAGGTCTGGTTGTGGATGTCAGAGGATGTTGCTGTAGGTGATGCAAGTGTAGTGTGGCATGTTACAGAGACTTTATGTAGCTTTTGTATTATTTATTTATTTATTTATTTATTATTATTGTTAGTTATTATTATTATTATTATTATTATTATTATTATTATTATTGTTATTATTATTATTATTATTATTATTATTATTATTATTATTATTATTGCCTCGTCAACCCCCTAAACGACCCCCCCCCCCCCACCCCCCAGACTCGTCTACACGTGACTTGTTTAATGTATTTATATTCCCGTTGTCTTCATCAAGAAATTAAAGGTCATATTATCACGTTTTTCATTATGTCTGATTGTGTGTGTGTGTGTGTGTGTGTGTGTGTGTGTGTGTGTGTGTGTATAAATTAAGACCTAATATAAATAAACCCGATTTCTCGTTATTCCATCTTTCTCAGCAACGTGTCCTCGTGGCGTCACTTTTAACGTCAGCTGGTAACGTAGTTGACGACGAAGAAGTCCCGGGATGTGCTGATTCTTCCTTCTGATTTATTTACGTCATTTGTGATTTATAAAGAAAAAAAATGAGGTGTGATTGTATTCGAATTTATTTAACATTCATATGTACTGAGAGCAGTTGAGAGCACATTAGGTTATTGAAGTAAATAGTGTGAGAGAGAGAGAGAGAGAGAGAGAGAGAGAGAGAGAGAGAGAGAGAGAGAGAGGAACACCTGTAATAATGTTTCATTGTTGTTGTAAATAATAATAATGATAATAATAATAATAATAATAATAATAATAGTAATAATAACAATAATAAGTGGATAATAGAACACTGCTTATTACTTGAGCTATTTCCAAAGATTAAAATTCTTCTTCTTCTTCTTCTTCTTCTTCTTCTTCTTCTTCTTCTTCGTCTTCTTCTTCTTCTTCTTCTTCTTCTTCTTCTTCTTCACTAGCCTGATCACACACTCAGACATCTTCCTAATCCCTCCTACCCAATCCTTTACACCTGTTCACCTGTACCAACTACTAATCCTTAATCCCTCCTATCCAATCCTTTACACCTGTTCACCTGTACCAACTACTAATCCTTAATCCCTCCTATCCAATCCTTTACACCTGTTCACCTGTACCAACTACTAATCCTTAATCCCTCCTACCCAATCTTTACACCTGTATCGACGACTAATCTCTCCTACTTTCTCTTCCCCTTCTATAACTTTCTAAGGACCCAGATACTAATTTACCAAGAGGTGGAGATACGTATAGAGTGACCCAATGTTAAGGACTTTGTAGGAATATATTTACTGATCCTTGGTTCTGTTTCGTATTGGGACTGAGTTTTTCCATTTCGAAATTCTAGGGGGACGTCCCGGTAAAATTATCTCCTGGTTCGACAAGGTTAGGTGTGTGTGTGCGTGTGTGTGTCTGTCTGTCTGTCTGTCTGTCTGTTTGTCTGTCTGTTTGTCTGTTTGTCTCTGTCTTTCTGAATTATCGTTTTTATTCTCTCTCTCTCTCTCTCTCTCTCTCTCTCTCTCTCTCTCTCTCTCTCTCTCTCTCTCTCTCATTTGTTGATGTTGCACCATTGACATAATTCTATTGATATCAGTCAATGAATGTTACTCCTTTGATGTCAGTCCATGAACATCACTCCTTTGATGTCAGTTCATGAACGTCGGTCCCTTGATGTCAGTCCATGAACGTCACTCCTTTGATGTCAGTCCATGAATGTCATTCCCTTGATGTCAGTCCATGAACGTCACTCTTTTGATGTCAGTCCATGAATGTCATTCCCTTGATGTCAGTCCATGAACGTCGCTCCCTTGATGTCAGTCCATGAATGTCACTCCTTTGATGTCAGTCCATGAACGTCGCTCCCTTGATGTCAGTCCATGAATGTCATTCCCTTGATGTCAGTCCATGAACGTCGCTCCCTTGATGTCAGTCCATGAACGTCGTTCCATTTATGTCAGTCCATGAATGTTAATCTGTTGATGTCACTCTGTTGGCGACACACCAGCTACTTGATCACCCCCCTGCGAGGGTAATCCCCTGGACCAGCCGTGACCTTGAATAAGAGCAACACGCACTTCAAGAGGAGAAACGGAACCTCGGCAGTTTTTGCAAATCGTCTTACCTAAGTGTTTAATCATAGCCTCTCTCTCTCTCTCTCTCTCTCTCTCTCTCTCTCTCTCTCTCTCTCTCTAATTATTCTTATAGTCTTAATACTAGTTATATTGTATGTCTGTCTAGTATGAGTTATAAAGAGAAGCCCGAAAATGTTTGTAGTGGAGGGCCGTGGTCGCCAACCCTCATACATGATGATGGCACCTTGACAAGTCTCCTTTGTTTGATTGATTGATTGAGTTAGAAGTAAACAACCAATGATGTTTTGTTTTATGTTGCTCTGTAATATGATAGTACAGTAAGTCATGTGTTTAATACCTGTATGCTATAAAGGTATATCATAGCATGTTATAGTCACATATATATATATCCTGACACTTGTATTATATCAGGTGTGCATGTAGAATCAGATGTAAATTATTATCTATGCTATATTAGACATGTTTGATAAGATATATGGTCACATATGTGCTAACACCTGTCTGCTCTTTGATTTGTGTTGTGGAATTGTTGTACACAGTAATATATGTACCAACACCTGCAGTATGTTAAGTAAACACCTGTCAGTTTATGTTTTGTTGATTGTCACACTTATTCCTCTTCCTCTCCTTATCATCTATCTCGTCTTTTTTTCCCTTTGCTTTCTTCGTCTTTCTTTCGTTTCTCCTTCATTCCTTTACATCTTGATCTCTATTTTTCTATCATTCCGTCCTTCCTCTATCCTTCTTACATTCTTCCCTACATACCTCCCTCAATTATCCTCCAGATTATCCCTCTCTTTATCCTCTTTATTATTCCTAGTCTATCCTGTAACTTTCCCCTCCCCTCTCTCTCTCCCTCTCAGTACCCCACCCTTCCCACCTCTATTCTGTAGTGTTATGGAAGAAGGGAGGGGAAGAGAAAAAGAAGATGGGGGGAGGAAGGGAATTCTTTGTGATGAAAGAGAGAGAGAAAGAGAGAGATCCAAGTAGCACCTGGTCTGGCGATGTCGTAGTGTAGTAACAAAAGTTTCCCAGACGGAAGAAGATGACGGGGAGTACCTCAGGGCCCATGGCTTGGTCCTCCTCTCATCTTCACCCTCCATCCTCCTTCTCCTCCTCTTCTTCCTCTTACTCCTCTTCCTCCTCTTCCTCCTCTTCCTCCTCTTCCTCCTCTTCTTCCTTCTCCTCCTCCTCCTCACCAGCCCCAGTAGTGACTATCGGTTATGGATGGCTGTCTGTGTGTGTGTGACTGACCGCCCCTTGAGAGATTTGGTATTTCTGATCTTTATATATTTTTTCTCTCACACTCTCTCTCTTGCCCTCACTACATGACACGCACCCTATAGCTCTCTTGCCCCAACAGACCGCCTTCCTATTGGTCCCCATGTTTATAGATACACCAGGACGGTCACTCTCTGAAGTGTGTGTGTGTGTGTGTGTGTGTTGTTATCGCGTACACCGCTACTGTTGCTTCTTTCTCTTTTACAGCCTGTCTCTACCCTCTCCTCTCTCTCTCTCTCTCTCTCTCTCTCTCTCTCTCTCTCTCTCTCTCTCTCTCTCTCTCTCTCTCTCAGATTTTAGTGTCACGGACCGACATTTTAGTGGTCCGTGTCTTGAGTTATAGGGTAGCGTCTCTATTGTTGGTGCCACACATAAATGTTTTAGCGTTGTAGTTAAATGTTGAGTGACACATGGATGTTTTTTTGTGTGTGGTGATTTTTATTGATGGTGAACTAGTCTGATGCCTTAGTGGTAAGTTAAGTGACTCGGAGTTGGTTTAAAGGCTAAGTTAAGTCACTCGGAGTTGGTTTAAAGGCTAAGTTAAGTGACTCGGAGTTGGTTTAAAGGTTAAGATAAGTGACTCAGTTGTTTTAAAAGCTAAGAGTTAAGTGACTCGTAGTTGTTTTAAAGGCTAAGAGCTTAGTTAAGTGACTCAGTTTCCTTGCCTCATACCTGTAACATAGTGCACCACATCTAGTCTTTGGTGGCACAGAACTAAGATTTAACGCACAGATCTTTATCCTCGTGCCACAGAGGAGCCATTTTTGTGTTATAGAATTTCTTTATACTCGTACGTCCAGAGATGTGTTACAGTGCCACAATATTGTATCTATGTCAGAGTTGTTACATTGCTAGTTGTCTCACAGTGCTCAGTTGTTTCATAGTGCCAGTTGTGTCAAAATGCCAGTGTTGTATTATATTGCCAGTTGTGTCCGTGCCAATATTGTCATTGTGTCAGTGTTGTGTCATAGTTCCAGTGCTGTATCATAGTGCCAGTATTGTGTCATAGTGCCAGTATTGTCATAGTGTCAAAATTATGCCATAGTGCTTAAATTATGTCACAGGGCCAGAGTTACGTCATAGTGCCACAGAGGTAAACTACCCCTCTTATACAAGCCAGTACAAACCAGTGAAGGAAGCGAGAACTACCTGATATAAATGTGTTCAGTCGACCCACATGCCCGGCCCACCGACTCTTCCCGTTGTACACCTGTGGAAGAGAGTCGGGTTTTTAGTCGGCAACACAACACAGGAATTTACCTGGGAAAATGCATTCTCTTGGAGCCACATGTTATAGAGACTGGTTATAGGTCCGGATTCTTAATGATAAGTGACGAACGGATCTAGTTTATAATACCTTTGTGGTCGATTGGGTGTGTGTGCGAGTGTAATAATAATAATAATAATTAACGGTTTATTGAAAGAGCTTGGCAGCCAGAAGGCTGAAAATATACAGTTACATATTTGGGGAATGGGCTTCGATTTACAAATAATATACAAATAACATAAGTGATACAAATAAGATATATAATAACTAGATGGGGAAAAGCTCAAACTACAGTTCATTTCAACATAGTGACAGTGCAATGAGTAGTGTTTACTGGGAGTGAATACACTGGTTTATTACAAGTTATTGATAATTTTTACAATGGTTGGGACTGGGCTGTTCTTATAGCGATCAGTTCGTGCACGTATGGGCTGGATGCGGTTGTGGTGTCGAACAGCAATTCTCGGGCTAGGGATCTCAGGTGGTAGTAGGAGCCGGTGCCGAGGATGGTGTGTGTGTGTGTGTGTGTGGAGAGAGATAGGTGAGGAGGAAGATAGTGGAGATGGGGAATTTAACGCGTAAATTTGGAGCAGTTCTGGAGCCCACAGGTGACCCTCCCTCCCTCCTGAAGTGCTCCTTGAGGACGCTGATTTGGTAAGTGTGGTTTCCCTGTGATGTCCTCACCTTCAGGGGGTGTGGGGGTGAAAGAGGAAAAGAAGAGTGAGGAGGAGGAGGAGGAGAAAAACTTAGGGGGTGGAAGAGGAAAATAAGAGTTGGAAATAACGTTGGAGTGAGGAGAGAGGAGAGGGAGAGAGAGAGAGAGAGAGAGAGAGAGAGAGAGAGAGAGATAGAGAGAGATCTGTGCCCTGTTCACGGTGTGTGGCTCCTGGTAATACGCCGACAAAGAACCCAACACCAAGTACAAAAAAGTAACAGCTGGTGGAGTTGAAGTTCATCTTAATAGTCTCTCTCTCTCTCTCTCTCTCTCTCTCTCTCTCTCTCTCTCTCTCTCTCTCTCTCTCTCTCTCTCTCTCTCTCATATTCTAGAAACTCTTAACAGGTATATTTATGCTTAATTATCAGAATGTACTAACATATATATACTAAATTATTATTAGTAGTCGTAGTAGCATTCCCTGTATAATCCATCATCATCCCTTCCTCCACTCCCTCTCTTATCTTCACACTTTCCCATCTCTCCTACCCCTCATCTTCACCCTCCTCCCTACCTCCCTTCGTCGACAAAAACTCCCTCTTCCCTCAGTAGGCAGCATAGGAGGATTACAGAGAGTTGGAGCTGTGTGCATATTTCAAGTCACTTACCACTCATCCACCGCCTCAAATTTTCAGAATAATTACTGTTTTCGCTGTTTATCTACCTGTGTGTGTGTGTGTGTGTGTGTGTGTGTGTGTGTGTGTGTGTACAAATCACCCGTGACAGCGAGGTATAAATGAACTCGTGTAAGTGTTGCCTTTGGTGCACATGGGAGGTGGGGTAGGTGTCACTATACAAGGGTTGAAGGTCTTTGGTACACTGGGAGAGGATTCGTTATATAGGGGGAGGAAGGACTCGTTGTATAAAGGAAGAAGGACTTACCTAAAATCTTTTGAAATACATAAAAAAAAACAACATAAACTACCACAACTCACCTAAAAACTATTAAAACTCACACAAAAAATTATCAAAAACTCACTTAAAAACTATCACAACATTCCGAGAACCTGTCATGAAAAAGTGGGAAAATATACGTCGTCTGCTGAACCAATCACAACGGGTGCAGGATGACCAAGGACAGACATATAAACAAAGAAACACTCAAACAGACAAACAAACAAATAAACGTTTATGTTACGACCCTGCCTCATTGAGTACGTGTTGACTTGGATACGTTCATCTCTCTCTCTCTCCCACGCTGAAGGAGTTACGCAAGACGTCTGTGTGGGTAAGTCCCATCCTCCTGCAGACTCCAGTATTTACCCTGGAGTTTCCCGCGACTGATTGACTGCTGCCACGTGTCTTGTAGGTCAAACTTCCCGACCGACACACACACACACACACACACACACACACACACACACACAGTTTCCGTCTCCACCTCCTCCGCCGACTCAAGTCCCTCGGAGTTCCTGCACACGAGCTCCTCAGTGTTTACACAACATTCATACTTCCCAAGCTCACCTATGCCTCCCCCACCTGGTCTTCCTCCCTAAATGCCACACAACGTAAACACCTAGAAAAAGTGCAAAAGAGGGCATGCAAGATTATTCTCTCCTCCTCCTACTCCACATATCAAGAAGCGCTCAACACACTGACCCTTTCGACTCTCACTGACCATCACCACGACCTCATCTGCAAATTTGGTAAGAAGCTTCTACACCATCCCCGACACCGGCTCCTACTACCACCCGAGGTCCCTTGTCCGAGAATTGCTGTTCGACACCACAACCGCATCCAGCCCATACGTGCACGAACTGATCGCTATAAGAACAGCCCAGTCCCAACCATTGTAAAAATTATCAATAACTTGTAATACTGTAACACTGTCACTATGTTGAATTGAACTGTAGTTTGAGCTTTTCCCCATCTAAGTTATTATATGTCTTATTTGTGTCACTTATGTTACTTGTATATTATTTGTAATTCGTAACCCACTCCCCAAATATGTAACTGTATATTTTCAGCCTTCTGGCTGCCAAGCTCTTTCAATAAACCGTTAATTATTATTATTATTATTATTATTATTACACACACACACACACACACACACACACACACTCTCTCTCTCTCTCTCTCTCTCTCTCTCTCTCTCTGTGTTGCTAAGTTGAACCTTCTTCTTCTTCTTCTTCTTCTTCTTCTTCTTCTTCTTCTTCTTCTTCTTCTTCTTCTCTGTTGTTGTTCTCATACCGTTGTCAGATGTTGGTGACGCTGTGTTGTTGGTGACTGTCGTTAGGGATGCTGTGACGGATGTGTGTGTGTGCGTGTGCGTGTGTGTGTGTAGAGAGGTGGGAGGGGGGGGGGGGTGGCGGCGTATGATTATTATGTATGCATCAGTCTTGGTATTTTCCCAGTGTCCTGTACGTGTTTTATGGCATGTACAGTACAAACAAGCGTACATATGTATATCTTTCACACACACACACACACACATATTAGCGTACGGACTTTTAACGAACGAACAAATTCTGATTAGTCGATGTAGGTGTTTAGCCTGATCTATAACCCTGATAGTGTGAATTCTTCGACCTGTGACCCCGTTAGTGTGAATCTCTGAAACAGTTGGACAATCTTTTCGTTAGTGATTTTAGTCTTGTTTTTGTTTTTATTGTTTTTTTGATGGCATATGAAGCTCCTGTGAGTGTGTGTGTGTGTGTGTGTGTGTGTTTGGGGGGGAGGCGGGGGGGTATTAGGTCATAATTTGTTGTTATTCGTTATCAACTTAGTAAATTATTAGTATTACCTTTAAAGTACATATTGAAGAAATCTCACCTAAGCACATATTGTCGTAAGTAAATATGTAGTGAAGATATACCACATCTTTACACGGGATCTCAACCTTGCAACCTGACGACTTTTTTTGGTTTTAAGAATCCTGGAAAACAAGACTAGTTTGCCCTCATACGCGTGGGTTTAGCCAAATTACATTAAGGTCTTCTTGTTCCTTATCACGTGACAGTAACCTCCAGTAATTGTGGTTTGTTCAGGTGTAAAGAAGCTTCCTGGGATTACCTGTAAGTTAACCTCTCTTTCCTTGGTTGATTTAACATGGGTTATTACACCACCTAAACACTATCTGGGGGTTAGGTTAGGTTAGGTTAGGTTAAGGTACGTTAGGTTACGTTACTTTACGTTAAGATGCGTTGGGCTAGGTTAGGTTAGGTTAGGTTAGGTTATGATATGTTTAATTAGTGGATCCTGTGGGGTGGGAGAGGGAGGAGTGGTGGAAAAAGTGGGGTCGGAGGAAGAGGGGGTGGAGAGGTTCTGGGGTGGGGTGGGGGGAGAGGGGATGGGGTGGAGGAGAGAAGAGGGGGTGGAGAGAATCTGGGGTGGGGGAGAGGGGATGGGGTAAGTGGTTAGGGGGTGGTATTTGATGCTTCAGCCACTGCCCTACGCATCTCTCCTACGCGTCTTCACTCAATTGGTGTTTGTGTATTCCATTCTCCTCCCCCTTACCTAGACTAACAAAATATATGCAAATAAATATAAGAAGAAGAAGATGGAAGAAGAAGAAGAAGAAGAAGAAGAATCAACGTAAAATAAAGTAGTGAGAAATCTGGGTTTTTCATTTAAATGCTACAGGGGTCAGTTAGTGCAGAGGAAGCTGAGCTGTATCTCTCTCTCACACACACACACACACACACACACACACACACACACATACATACGTACTGTACATACATACATACATACATACATACATACATACATACATACATTCACACACACACACACACACACACACACAGTCGAGGGTAAGGGTATTGGTCTGACGGTGTACAAGTTAGGTTAGGTTAACATATATTGTAGGTTCTCCTGTACAATTTTTGGAACACTTAAACCGGTTCCTGAATGAGAGACTTAGATTAAACCAGTTCCTGGATGAGAGACTTGGATTAAACCAGTTCCTGGATGAGAGACTTGGATTAAACCAGTTCCTGGATGAGAGACTTGGATTAAACCAGTTCCTGGATGAGAGACTTGGATTAAACCAGTTCCTGGATGAGAGACTTGGATTAAACCAGTTCCTGGATGAGAGACTTGGATTAAACCAGTTCCTGGATGAGAGACTTAGATTAAACCAGTTCCTGGATGAGAGACTTGGATAAACCAGTTCCTGGATGAGAGACTTGGATTAAACCAGTTCCTGGATGAGAGACTTGGATTAAACCAGTTCCTGGATGAGAGACTTGGATTAAACCAGTTCCTGGATGAGAGACTTGGATTAAACCAGTTCCTGGATGAGAGACTTGGATTAAACCAGTTCCTGGATGAGAGACTTGGATTAAACCAGCTCCTGGATGAGAAATTTGGATTAAACCAGTTCCTGGATGATAAACTTGGATTAAACCAGCTCCTGGATGAGAGACTTGGATTAAACCAGTTCCTGGATGAGAGACTTGGATTAAACCAGTTCCTGGATGAGAGACTTGGATTAAACCAGTTCCTGGATGAGAGACTTGGATTAAACCAGTTCCTGGATGAGAGACTTGGATTAAACCAGCTCCTGGATGAGAGACTTGGATTAAACCAGCTCCTGGATGAGAGACTTGGATTAAACCAGCTCCTGGATGAGAGACTTAGATTAAACCAGTTTCAGCTTGAGGTTATCGTCACACCTCAATGATTGTTGATTTTATTAATAACGATTTAAATATTTCATATCTAAATTGAACGAAAAATAAAAATATTTGACTTTATTAATAAACTCAAAGTTGATGGCTTAGATTACTATTATTATTATTATTATTATTATTATTATTATTATTATTATTATTATTATTATTATTATTATTATTATTATTACATGACTGAGGGAATATGAAGAGAGGGCGAAGCGTGAGACAGGATGAGAGGAAAAACCAGGACGGATGGTGTGAGAGGAAGGCTATGATAATGAGGGAGAGAGAGAGAGAA